>SNQJ01S0023172.1:53344-66298 GCA_010110895.2 Picea sitchensis | reverse complement strand
TAATTAAGTCCCCCTTTAGCACCTTTTCATTCTAATTCTTCGTTGACTTAGGCTTAAGTGACTTTTTCCTAAGTATTTTGGCTTAATTCATCGTTTAGCCATCAATTCCTCCTTATTTCTCCGTCTTGTTCCATGTTTGTGCTTGACTATAGTCTACGGGAACATATAGACTACTAAGTCACTCCTTGCTGGCTTACTCTTGGGAACGGGAAATCGCATATTTGTAGTCATTCTTATGTTACCTACATAATTGATTTTTAGCTTAACCGAGCTGTCTCTTATTATTCCTCCCATACCTGACTGCCTTGGCTGTCCCTTTGAAGCTCCATTGTATTTGATTTTGAAGAAGGGGTCTGTGGGTGGGGGCCACATGGAAGGTGAGACTTGGTTTTGCTAATGAGGTTTGGTTTCCATCTGAATTACATTCTAGTCTATTCTTAATTCCTTAGAATGATTTGTTTTAGCTTCGAAACATCGGTTGTTTCCCCTGTTCATGTCACAGTAAGAGCCATTATAATTTCTTGTACATTTCCTGAATTTTGCCCAAAGTTGGTCAGAGGTGCAACCTTTCCCTCTGATATTATGCTGTTTCTTTCCAGCCAAAGATTCCAGATGATAAAATTTACAGTTAGATCCCAATCTTTAATGAGAAAGTTTGAATTGAATTCTTCTCTTGTCTAATCTTTCTTTAAATGATCAATAGAAGTGTCGTGTCTACTTTTTCTATCTGTGTGAGTTTTGCAGCTTGCCAAGGTAGCCCAGCATGAATTAGCTTAAGGTAGTGATTGAAAACACGATCTCTATCTTCTTTAGCTTGATCACAATTGAAACAGGATGGGCCTTATGTGCCTCTCTCCAGTAGATTATCATGAACGTGGATTCTATTGGCAGTTTCCACCCACATCTCCGTTTTGGACTCCCTTTACCATTGGAAGTCTGCTCTTTCCCCCATTTTCTTTTGCTAGAAGATCATAGGATCTTTTGACAGTAAATGTGCCAGGGCTGTTGAACCTATCTCAGAATGTCTTCCTCTTCATAGGCTACTATTCTTCTTGATTTGAAGATTTCCTAGAGCTTTGCTTTTCTGTCATCTCTAGTTTCTTCTAACCAAGTGGTGGACTTCTTTCAACTTTTCTCATAAAATTTAAGTCTCCCCGTTCCCTTGTTAATCGTATGTAATGCAATCTCCAACCTTGATTATTTCTCGCCTTCTAAATCTTCTCTAATCTGTTCTGAAAAATTATCTCTTATGATAGGTTTAAACTTGGTTCTTCACATCTTCCTAAGACGAGGTTGTTCTTCCATCCTTTATTTCCCAGAAGTGATTTTTTACCACCTGACTTCCTTCTCTAATGGACTTCCATAAAGCTGACCCCATGGGAAACTCCTCAGCTCGGCTTAGCTGTCTCTAGTCGGCATTTGGAGCATACTCCCCTTTCGGGATTTTGGACCAGAGGGATCCTATCTCTTGACACCATCTTGAGAAAGGCTTTTCTCCTAGAACAAGGTTAAAAACTTTTAGTCTTCAGAGACGGAAACCTCCCTCTTATCTGGACAAGCATAACTTTTTCCAAGCTACTAAGGCCATTTGCTGTCTTGCTGCATTTCTACCTCTAAAAAGTTCTTTTGAGTTCTCTCCAGTTCCTTCACCACCCATGAAGGGGCATCTAGTGCTGAGGAAAGGTAGATCAGAATAGCTTGAGGAATGAACTTTATTAACAAAATTCTGTCTGTCAAGGATAACCACCTAAAGGTCTGGGTTTCTAGTTCCTTGTGAACTTTAGAGATAACTTCCTCCAGCTGATTTGCTTGAGTGAATGTTCTATTAGAAGAACTCCTAATGTATTTGGAGAGAGAGACTTTCTCAAAGTTCATCATTCTACAAATCTTTCTTTAAACCCTCACTGGGGTATTAAAGAAAGATTTTTGTGATGTTCAAACTTCAGAATGTTTGTTGATCTTCTTGTGAACAATGTCTCTTGATATTTTTCCTTAAATTATTGAGCCATCTCCTAACAACAGAGTGTTGTCCACAAGCTGGAGATGTGGCAAATTTTCCTCCTCAATAGTGACTCAGATCAGTGTTTTAAAAACCATCAAACCAGAACCGGAACCGGCCGGTTTGACCGGTTAGCTCACGGACTGGTTCGAATCGGGACAAAAACTGAATCGGCCGGTTCGGTCCGGTTTTCCTCAAGCACGCCCACGGACATGAAAAAGTTTTTTTTTTGTTTTGTTTTAGAAACCCCTTACCCCCTCTAAACCCTAACAACAGCCTATAAAGACACAACAGCCCCCTCTAAGTGCCTCACACCTCTCTCATTCATCATTTGGGAGCATTTGGGAGCATTTGGGTTTTGGAGCAGCATTGATTCTTGAAGAGCAGCATTGAGGAGCTTATTGGGCAAGTGTTTTCAGCATTGATTCTGAAGAGCAGCATTGAGGAGCTTACTGGGCAAGTGTTTTGGGCAGTTTGTGGTGGATTTGGCACCTCAACTAGGAGGCTATAGTTCATCTCAAGTTTGGAGGAGTTTGGAGAAGACTCTAGAGGTATGTTGAACACCCCCACCTTACTTTTTCAATCTTGAAAGTTGAATCTTGATTGCTGAATGTTTGAAACTCAGTAAGAGTCTAAGACAAGGTTCTTCTTGCATTTTCAGATTGTTTGCATTGTGCAAATTCCACCTTCGAAGTTTGATTTAGCCTTTGAGTTTGTATTTACAAATTTACAATGGCCCCAAAACTAAATATGCCGCATGGGTTCATTCTGAGGTGATTGAAGGTCTAATGTATTGCAAGTATTGTCAAAAAATGCATCAAGGGGGGGGGTGGCATTCATAGGTTGAAAGCACCTGGCTGGTGTTAGAGGCCAAGTTAAATCATGTGAGGCACCATTGGATGTTATTGGGCCTATTAGAGAAGAGATGCAAAAAGTACCTAATGACTACCAACAAGATAAGGCTAGGGAAAAAGCTATACAGGCTGAAATAGGGAGGAAGAGGGCTGGTACAAATGAGGGCAGCCAACCCCACTTTTGATTATGAGGACTCTCCATCTCTTCATTCTACCGGTGCTAGAAATAGAGACCCCTTTAATTATGTTCCTCCTCCCCTTGATAGTTAAAATACCATGAATCCGCCTAAAAGTAAAAAGAGGAATACCATCCAAATCTATTTCACACCTCCCACCACTTCTGGCTCTGACAATGCCAATGTTTCTCAAGTTAATGTTCAACCCACTCAATATCAGCCCACCTTAGATGACCATTGGAAGAAACAATATAGAGAGATTGCTTATGAGTACATAGCTAGATGGTGGTATCACGCTGATATCCCCTTCAATGCTGCCCGCTCACCATATTACCAACATATGTGGGATTCCATTATTGCTTGTGGGAGGGGCTTCAAAGGCCCTAGTATGCATGATTTGAGTGGATCTCTTTTGCAAAAGGAGGTCGAATCCATTGAAGAATATTTGAGAGATTTCAAAGTATCATGGGCCAAAACAGGATGTACCATCATGTCAGATGGATGGAGTGATGGAAGGAACTGTACTATCATAAATTTCCTTGTCTCTTGCCCACAAGGAACCATGTTTTTGAGATCAATTGATGTATCTAATAGGGTCAAAGATGCAAACTTATTGTTTGAGCTATTAGATGAGGTTGTTATGGAGGTGGGGGTGGAGAATGTTGTTCAGGTCATCACAGATAATGCCTCTAACTATGTTCTTGCAGGGAAGATGTTAGAGGAGAAACACAAAACCATATTTTGGATCCCATGTGCTGCGCATTGCATAGACCTCATGCTTGAGGACATTGGCAAACAAGAATGGATCAAAAACACTATAGAGCATGCCAAAAGCATCACAAAGTACATCTACAACCACTCATGGGTTTTGAGCCTCATGAGGCAAAACACAGAGAAAAGAGAACTTCCTAGGCCTGCCATCACTAGATTTGCAACTCACTTCTTGACATTGCAATCTATGGCTTCCCAATCAAGTAACTTGCAAAAGATGTTTGCATATGATGAATAGAATGAATCTCAATGGGCCTACAGACCAGATGGCAAAGACACCAAAAAGAAAGTTAATGATCCCAGATTTTGGAAAAAAGCAGCAGAAATTGTGAAATTTGCCGAGCCACTTGTTAAGGTGTTGCGGCTAGTGGATGGGGAAAAATTGGCCATGGGTTACATTTATGAGACTATGGATCAGGAAAAGGAGCAAATAAGGGCAACATACAAGGATAGAGTGTCCAAGTATGGGCCTATTTGGGACATCATTGATCGTAGATGGAACAATCAACTCCATCGCCCTATACATGCAACTGGGTATTTTTTGAACCCAAGGTATCGTTACAGAGCGCAGCTTGGAGAAGATGTGATTGGGGAGGTTAGAGATGGCTTGATTGATTGCCTTGAGCTCATGGTCCCTTATGAGAGTGATCAGTTGGAGATACACCGACAGATCACTTGTTTCACTAGAGCCACATGTACCTTCGACAAGAACCTAGCAAAGATTGCAAGGGATGTGGATGAGCCAGGTAACAATTCCAAAGTTTAAAGTTCAAGTGTTTAAATTTTATATACTTTATATTTTATTACTTCAAGGAACTAACTCGACTAACTATGTTCTTTGCAGCAAATTGGTGGGAGTCATTTGGCAGCCATTGTCCTCAATTGCAAAAGTTTGCAATTAGAGTGTTGAGTCAAACTTGCAGTGCTTCTAGGTGTGAGTGCAATTGGTCTGTCTTTGAGAGGATTCACACAAAGAAGAGAAACCGCTTAGAACATAAACGGTTAAATGATCTAGTCTTCGTGCAGTACAACCTCCGTCTTAGGCGCAACCAATTGTTGAACAAAAGACCCGATACAGATCCTATTGTGTTGGATGATGTTGATCCAACTTCAGATTGGGGAGCGGAGACTCACCCACCAAAGTTTGATGTTGACCATGATTTGGAGATGGAGTTAGCAGGGCAGGCTCAGATGGATGCAGATCCACTATTAGGGCCTCGCGGTCCGATTCCAGTGTCAAACATGGCAGGCCTTAGTGGAACTGCAGGCAGGCATAGTCGTTGTCGTATACCTCGTGCGCCTTGTCGTGGTCGTACTTGTACTACTACAACTAGTGCAACTTCAGAGTGTGTAGTCACAAATGTCCCTGATGGTGATGAGTCTGAGGCCGAGTCCGAGTCTGAGTCAGATGATGATGTCGAGGGCGAGGATGCCCATGCCATTTCTACTTCTAGCAGTAGTGATGATTGATCGTTGATCATGTTGATCAATGAGATAGTGACTTGTAGTCTTGACTCTTGCTATTATGTGTTTTGTTGTTGTGGTCTATAGAGGATCGAGGCCATTTTGACTCTAGAGCCTCCTTGATTATGTATTTATGTTCCGATCTCTAGATATGTATTGCACTTGGTGCCATTTTGATATATTCATGAGCATACTTTGGATAGATATATTCATGAGCATACTTTGGATATGTTGTCTCTAATTGTCTCTAATGCTTTGGAAACATGATTTAAAAATCTTAAAATATATTTTTCATTAAAAATTTAAATATTTAAAAAATATTCAAATATATTTTCATTAAAATTTAATGTATTTTTTAAAAAATCGGTAACGGTTCATTGAAACCGGTTTGACCAGTTCATTACCGGTTCCGACAGTTCAGGTTGGACCCTCGACTGGTTCCGGTTTTTAAAACTATGACTCAGATGCCCTGTATACAATTCATCCTTTTGTTTTCATTAAGACTCTAAGTAGCTCATCTACGAGTAAATAAATAGATAAGGGGAAACAAATCTCCTTGTTTGAGCCCTCTTGAGGGACTGAAGAGATTAGTTGGGGACCCATTGACCGGAACTGAGTAAGAGACTGTAGAGATACATATCTGCACCTATTCAATGCATGTTCTTTCAAATCGAAAAGCTTCTAGCATTCTTAGGGGAAATGCCTAGCTCACATTATTGAATGTGTTGGACATATCCATTTTAACCAATGTTCTACTTTTCATTTTTGTTTTGAGTTTATGTATTTCCTCTTGAGTAGTGATGATACATCCAAGGTTTTCCTTCTGGTTACAAACTCTCATTGCTCTTTAGAGAAGGTTTGATCCAGTAACACCTTTAACCTGTTTTCCATCACCTTTGCTATGACATTATAAGTTCTATTGTAGAGGGAAATAAGCATAGAGTTGGCTAGAGAGGAGGGCTATGATTTCTTTGGCATCAAGGCTATGAGGATGTTATTCAAAGCTTTGAGTATTTGCTTAGAAGTTTTAGATTCTTCTACAACTCTCCAAATATCATTCTTGATTATATCCCAAATTTTTTTAAAGAAATGATTGGGAAGCCACATGGTTTGGAGCTTTGTTTGTTTCCCTGTCGAAGACAACTTGTCTCACTTCTTCTTTTGAGATTCTTTTAAGAAGCATATTGTTTAGTGATGGAGAAATTGGTGTTGGGATATTTTGAGTTATTCTACCTTACGCACTCCCGCATTGCCATTGTCAATTTATGTGTTGTTGAGTCCCAATGACCTTTTTTGTCAATTGAGGCCTGGTTGATTGGTAAAGCTGGGGTGTTTCTATTTCTGCCACTAGGTTCAAATCCCCCCAGAGGCATGTTCACGCCTCATGGGTTGGTGCAGCCATGTAAGCAAGTTGCTTATTGCAGTCAGTGCTAGGTGCAAGTTGTGGGCGACTTTGGTGGAATAGATACCCCCGAGTTGCAGTTTCTTAGTCGAATGATTGCCATAGCATGTGAGACATACTTGCTGTTACAACAAAATCTATTATCCGCAAAAGTGTAAAGTCCCAAGCACCAAGGTGATAGCTTTGTGTAACTCAAGAAGGCTGCCCACTGTCACCTCAATAGCTCTTCCTCTCACTTGAGTCTAGCTCTTCTCTAGCACAAGGGGGGTATCCCTGAAGTAGGATTATCAAGGCTGTGGAGTGGGGGCTCAAGGTGAAAATGAATAGTAAGCATTGATAAATCATAAAACAAAGGTTGTTTAATATAGTATAGTATGTGGAAATGGAAGTGGACATGAGAAGGGATTTGGACAAGATAGGAAATTGAGAAAAATAATAAGAAAGGGAAATGAGATGGGAAGCATCCAATGCCTATCAATCTATTGGGACAATGGACTTATGAAATATTGCATGAATGTAAGAGCTAATTTGCCACAATCTAGTATTTTGAGGTAGGCTATGGGGTAGAAAATGATAATTTCCCACATTCAACCTAATTAGATGAAAGAACTAGTTTTAATAAATTCATCATTTAGTTATATACTCAAGACAAAGGGAACTAGGTTTGATACAATTCACTTGAAGTGTTTGCTGAAAATAGGTGTAGAAAGCTAGTCTTGGAGAGCTAGGGTTGCTACTCACCATACAAATATGAAGATGTCAATTTATTTAGCTGAATTATTATTCCAATTCAACAGCCAGGTTTGATAGACGAAGGAAAATAATGCGGAAATAAAACAACAAATAGATCAAGAGGGATAGGTTTCTCACATTGACTATTCCAAAATGAATTTGAAATTCATATAAGTATGATAGCAATGTAGTTTCTATGACATAGTAACAACAAAATAGAGAAATACCTCACTTCTTCATTAGTCTTCAAGGCTTTGATATACAAGGGAGCTCAATCTATTATCATCTCCAAGATCCTACTCTATCTCCTATCACTTCTCCATCACAAGCCATATCACTTCACTCTCAATCCAATCCAATCCACCAATGAATGGAGAGAAAGCTCCTTTATATAGAGGGAGCTTCATCTCTCTTACAATAAAATACAATATTTGCTAACTAACTCCATGACAAGTCAAGCAATAATAAAATAGTGGAGTAGTTAAGAAACAACCTCCAAAAATAGCACAAGAAGGTGGGGCGTGCATCCTCTAAATGAGTGGTTGACCATGTCAAGTGCTCTATCAAATGATAATGTAATGTCGCAATGGCGCACCTTCTAAGATACATGATCAAGAATACATTAAAATATAGAAGAGTGTGCTCCATGGTCCACCTAGAAGAAGTCACCAAATGTGCCCTCCAAGATGCATGAATGAAGAAAACAATATAGTATTCCCCCTAGGAAAGCGCTTGGCAATCAACTCCTCAAAATAGCAAATGTGGTCCATAAGGTGCATGAGCATGTGTACAATGAACTCATCATGATGAAATCATCCACATGTGTGAATCTCAAGGTGGGTCACTTTAACCAATGCATTAAGAAGTGTGCAATAAAGGTTCCATAAGGTTAGATGTTCCACCTAGAAGAGAGGTTGACCATATGTCAAAGATAACAACTAGGGTGAGGGTGCCCTCCTAACAAACTCCATGGGACAACCTCCAACGCATAACAACCTTCCAAAATGTGCAAGGAAAGAGTCTACGACAATATAATAATCATCCACATACATAGTCATAATGATGATCAACTAACTCCATAGAGGTGCACCCTAGAAAGTTGTGCCATCCTCCTTCCCATGTGTTAACTAAAGTAGGTCTCTCCACTACAAAAATCCATAAAAAGGTGTGCTCGAGTACTAAATAGGTGGAGCGCTCCACATGCAAGGTTGGTCAAAGGTCTTGGGACCTTCAACAACCTCCCAAAATAGAAGATTCTTCATGGGTGCTTTCTCAAATGTGCAACCACCTCAAAGTTGACCTTGTTAACTTCCCAATAAATAATAAAATATGTTCCAAGGTGGTTGCAATTCCTCAAAGCTTGTGCAAGTGGATAGATCTAATGAAAATAAGGAGTCAACTACCCTATCCACTCACCAAGTCAACAAGAAACCCAACGAATTCCCAAGTCCAAGGGGATGGCCCCTCCACTCAAGCAAAATATAGTAAAATATGGTGATGGTGATCTGCCTAACCATGTGTGCCAATGAGGGGGTGCCTTCCATCAAAGTGTTGTACAATGTAAACATAAGTTGTATCTCCTAGCAAAGCCCCACCATGGTACCAAGATAAGAACAAAACATTAGGCTCAACCTAGGCTTGAACCTAGGGTGCACCACCACCAAGGGACTATTACATGATTAAGCCTTAGAAAAAGGTTGGATTACCATGAAGGCCCATGTGGTACGTCTCTCTAACTCAAACTTTAGGAAATAATACACATCAACAAGGGTACCTACATCATCAATTACACATCCCTCTTAGGTGATGTTTAGAAATGTTACATTGTTCTTAAGTTATATCACCTAGTGAAATCCCACCAAGGAAAAGTGTATCACCACACCACATCAAACACCATAAGAAAAGGAACATAAAAGGTGCTAGCTCCTAGTGAATGATCAAGTATGACCCCACCACACATTCAATTTGTTACCTCCCCAACTTGCACTTACCAATAAAATATCTAATCCACAAGGTGCAACCTTGAGGGGGAACTATTAGGATAGTAACCACTGTCACCTAAGCAACCTATCCTCTCACTTTAGGTTGGCTCTTCTCTAACTCAAGGGGGGTATCCCTAGGTAGTAGGATTACTAAAGAATAACAATGGAGCTCAAAGGTGATGTGAAGAGATAGTTCTAATAAAACAATGTTTTTGTAGTTTTAATGGTAAAAGAATGATGGAGAGATCAAGAGACTAGTGCCAATCCAACAAGGGCAAATGGAATCAAGAGGTCGATCCAAGAGGGCAAGCTCAATAAAGAGTTAAGACTATAAGGGATATGATATGCATGCCACAAGAAGAACTTAACATTGCTGAAAATGACAGTAGCAGAACACTAGGAGGGCTTTAAAGTACCACATCAAAACTTTACCAATGAGGTACGCCTTACCATGGAGTATTAACCTAACAACCCCTCAAGTAGGTGTAAGATGCAAGAGAATAAGCCATAAACAAGACAACAAAGTGTCAAGGGGGGAGGAATTCCTCACACAAAACTTTTCCAATATGATAAATGTATCTTTCACTAATGGCCAATCAATAGCAAGTACTAGCAACTCTACAATCATACGGAACAATATAAAGCATTGGAACAATAACCACACCTTGATAGGAAAGAAACCCTCACACATCACATACGCTTCAAGAAATATATATCCATTAAGCTCCAAGGAGGGGAAACTCCAAAAATCCAACCATGAGAAATGATGAAGAGAGAAAACGATTTTATAGGTTTGATGTCCATCTTCATCTACAATAAAATAACAATATCCAAGGTCAAAACCCTAGATATAACATAGGGAGGAGTAAAGAAACAATATCCTCCAACCAACTAATATCATCGTCCTCACCTTTCTTTGTGTTGAGGTCAATGCCTAGGGGACATCCTTCTATTCAATCAATAATTAGAACAAGGGAGAAGGAGGAGGCTGACGAGATTGTGGCCAGAAGTTTTCTATGGAGTGACATTCCATTCTACATTGCCAAGAACTACCCATTCTACCATTCCATGTTTGAAGTTGTTGCTATTGTTGGTATGCGGTACAAGGGTCCTTCCTAGAATTACTTGAGAGGGCCTCTCCTTCAAGGGGAAAAAGATGATTGCCCAAAAGATTGGATGAGCTTAGGGAATCATGGGATATCATTGAATGGATCGTTATGTAAGACAGTTGGACAAATGGGAAGGACAGGTTCATTTTCAATTTCTTGGTTAATTGTCCTAGGGGGACTATGTTAGCAAATCTGTTGATGCATCTGTGTATGTTAAAGATGCACAATTACTATGTGAGTTGTTGGATGGATTCATCTAGGAAACAAGTTTGTAGTATTGTAATATCCCCAATAGAGATATGCTAGGATATTAATGGTTTGATGTTTACTTTATGTATTTCTGATGATGTGTTTTGTCAATCATTTGGCATTGCAATGTTTTATGATGGCTGACAACTTTTAACAACAGTTTGCATGTGTTTAACCATAGAGAATTTGTCAAACATATTGCATATGACACAAGAACACAGAAACTGGAAGAGACAACCTTGGCATCTTTATTATAGATGGAATTTGGAATAAAACAATAATATAACTCTATCGTTGCTATAACAACTGCAACAACATTACATAAATCAAACAAAAAATTGAAGTGATGCCAATGGTCTCTCCAATAGATGCTACTGGACTGCTCCAAAGCCCACCAAGCCTCACGCCATGCCCTCCATTCTCCTCTGCTCAACAAATGAGGGTTTCGACCCTCCTCAAATCCTCTCTGTCTGCTGTTTTCTCCTAGATGATCCTCTCCACGCCCCTGCAACTCCTCTAGAGTCCTCAACCCTGCAATAAACCCTCTCGATCTGCTACAAGAATCTCACGACCTTGCACAAGATGACTTGCAGCCTCCTCTGGCTGCCCCGACCTGCTCTAGGAGCCTCACGACTTGCTCTAAAACCCCCACGGGCTCTCACGGGTTAGTTGGGAATGAGATCGGCCCCTCTAGGCAGTCTCTCCTAGTGACATGACCCTCTAATAAACCCTCACGGGTTCTCTAGATGCCCATGCACCATCAACAAGGGTAAATCGATGCATCAAGATGGCCCCACAATTCTCCTATGTAAATCGCTGCACCTTCAAAGCTGCTTACAAACTGAGAGATGGTACTCCAATGGAAATCCTGGATGGATGTCTTGTCTTGCTCGGGTGGATATTACACCACCGAAACCAAACCAACAGTGGAAGGGCTTTGTCGAAACCCCAATGAAAACTTGGCTCGCAAGAGCACTCCAAATAAGAGATCAAATCATAATGAGGAAGGCGAAGTGCTACCCTTTCTTTATACTTCTTCGAAGCCTTCTAGATCTTTCCCCTTTTTGACCAAATCAAATATGACCCTTATTTCCTCTTAATATTTACTTAAACATTAAAAGTCACTTTTAATGTTTAAGTAATTATCAATTTATCTTTTTACTTAATGTCACTTTGGAATGTAACATCTTCTAGCAAGTGACATTAAATAAACCTCTTTGACTCTCTTTTCTTCAGTGACTATAGCCTACAGGAGTCGTATAGGCCACTAAATCATCCTCTGTTGTGATCAATTGGAAGGGGACATTACAGTCCTCCCTTCCCGAGATTGCTTGTCCCCAAGCAACTCCAAATCAGGATGCTGTAAGCTTTGCTCTCCCTCCTGTTGCCGCCTTATACACACCTCAGGTAACGTGGAAGAAATCTTCAACCAATTGGGTATGTCCTTGGGGGCAAGTCTAGAGTTGATATGCTGTCACTCAATACTCAACTCCTCCATCTAGGCCAACTCCTAGTGAAGCCAAGGGGGGTGGTTCCTAAGAAAATAAACTAAGGCTAAGTAATCTATAGCACAAAATGAATCTAGGAGTTTAATGAAAGCAAGAGCAATACAAATAAATCTATTCTAGCAGCATATGATGACAAAAATGAAGATTGCTTATGCCATAGAAATTAAGCAGATCAAATACTTCAATATGAACGATAACAACTGATGATACGAAATTGAAGGTACTTGAAAGTAAAAGATGATAAGCAAAATGGAAATATAGACCAGTGCCAATAATGTAAAGGTTGCTCCAAGATGTATGTATTGTGAGTGATCTTGACAAATTTTATTGTTAAGGTTATGTTGCTTAAATTAGTGGGTTTATTTGTGCAAACACCTGTGCATGTAGTTGCCAAAAGGAAATCTAATCTAAATGTTTGTCCCTTTAGAGATTATCCCTCAAGTGGGTGCAAAGAACAATGCTGGAGGTCCAACGAGGAGAGAACAAATCTCATTAAAGAGTGTTGAGTTCTGGTGTACCAAGGGAAGTGGTCCCCTTGTGGTTGTGGGTCTCTAACCATAAGAGAGAAATATTTGACCCATTGTGCCTTATACTTTATGTCTAATTTCACTTTGACATTTTCCTAAGTCAAAAGGGTGAAATTTGTCACTTGAGTGAAAAGTGACTATTAATTCACTTTGTGGGTGAATTGAGGGACATAAAGTGAAC
>SNQJ01S0023172.1:29571-52881 GCA_010110895.2 Picea sitchensis | reverse complement strand
CTTTCAGTGGGATTGAGCAACAAGGGAGAAGGGTGCACCATGCTTGGGTGCATCTACCTTTTGGAACTTGTATAGCAACTTGAGAGGGGCTGCCACTGTATCAGGTTCTTTTGTTCCATGTACTTGTTGTATCTCACATTCTTTACATCACATATATAGACTTATATTCCAAAATGGTTTTCCCCGAGGGGGTTTTATCCAGGGTCATGTTGACCAAAAATACATGTGTTCATTTTCATGTATGCTAGAGTTTAGAACAACATTATTTCAGTTGTAAATATCTAAGAGGTGTGTTACATATTTATGGTATGCATGTGCTAACCTATTGGTCACTAAAACTACATTCTAGAGCACCTTAAAAGGCTATGTAACCGTAACAAAACAACAGTAAAGTTCCTGAACTGTTTGCTGTTATAAAACATGAGCAAAGACAGTTGTGACAGCAGAAACTTAGAGCCAACTTGAGGTCAAAGACATACCTAGTTGGCAGTCTGTTAGAACCTCAGAAAATCTTCATGGTATCAGAGCCCTTATTGGCTAAATCTTGCTGATTTTGGACAGCATTTTGCGGACAGTTCTTGGCAACTTGTGGGCAGATTTCTTGATAGCTACTTGACAGTGATTTATAGCAGCTTGTTGGCTGAAATTTTGTGGATAGTTGTAGGACAGTTTGTGAACATTTACACAACCTATTTTCACTCATACTTGCTAGAAGTGAGGTTGATTTTTCAAAACCTTTTTCACACCTATATTGCTAGGTGTGAGGTTGTAGTTCTACTTCCTCTTTTCACACCTGTGTTGATAGGAGTGAGGCAGTGTTCTTTTGCAGTTGCAGCATCGGAGTGAGTATAGTGGGCAGTCATGTCAGTATCACAGATGCGTGCAGAGGATAGGCTAGCCGGAGCTAGCAACTGGTCACCTTTGTCTTAGAGGACCTAGAACTTTGGGATATAGTTCATGCTCATGTTGTTGCTCCTCCTGCCACTGCTCCCATCTTGGTGGTAGAGTTCAGGAAGAGGAACAACAAGGAAAAGAGAACTATATGTGATTCAGTGAGGGATCACATCATACCCCACTTGACTGGTAAAGACATTGCATTTGAGATGTGGGCATCCTTGTGCAAGCTTTACTAGAGCTCTAACCAAAACTGAAAGATGGTTCTGTTTGAGAGACTTAGGAGCATTCAGATGCTCAAGATTGAGTTGGTTACTTCTTACCTTTGCAGATTCACTCAGATCAGAGATGAGCTTGCAGCCGTCGGAGAGATAGTGGACCCAGACTTTATGGTGAGGACAACTTTAAACCGCTTTACCAAACCATGGGGTCCATTTGTTCGAGGCATTGTTGCCCGGGAGCTTATGCCTACTTGGGAGAGACTTTGGGATGATTTCGTACAGGAGGAGACAAGACTCACCTTAGAGACTTCTAGACAGCAATGAACACCTTAGGGTGATAAGGATCTTGCTCTTTGGACAAAGGGCAAGAAGAAGGTCGGCAAGGGTGCATGACCAGGTCCCAAGTTTGGGGCCAAGCCACAGGGAGAGAGTAGTAGTGGGCATAAGAGAGATATGAGCAAAGTGAAGTGCTTTTCTTGTAAGAAGATGGGGCACTATGCTGGACAATGTCCTAACAAGAAGAAGAAGCAGGGTGGTTCAACAACTACAATAGAGGAGACAGAGTTTCAGACACAGTTTGAGAGGGAGTGTGTCTTTCTCATTTGCTGCACTTCAGTTGAGAAGACACCCAGTATCTGGTACATAGACAACTGGGCTTTGAGCCACATGACTGGTGTGAGGGAGCATTTTACTGATCTCAGAGATACAAAGGCCAGGATGCAGATTGCTCTTGGTGATGACACCTTAGTCAGAGTTGCTGGGTGTGGCATAATAACCTTTCAGAGAGATGGCTTGCCACCTATTTTGTTCAGGGATGTTCTCTATGTCCTTGGATTGAAGAAGAATCTGATTTCAGTTTCCACCCTACAGGATAGGGGTCTTGAGGTGTACTTCAGAGGGACAAAGCTCCTCATACACCCTAAGGGGTCCCGTCTCACCTCAAGGCAGGTGATTTGAGTGTGGGATGGAAAACTGTTCAGATTGCTTTTTCAGCCACTTCATGCTTTGGCAGCAAGTAGCGACAACAATAGTCAGTTATGTGAGTTATGGCATCGAAGGATGGCTCACCTTCATCATGGGGCTCTTGGAGGACTGAGAGAGGTTGTGACAGGTGTGCTACAGTTCATTTCAGAGCATTAGGATGTGTGCAGAGGGTGTGCGCTTGGTAAGTTTACCAAGGCGTATTTTCCCAGCAGTGACAACAAGTCAGTTGAGGTACTGGATTTAGTACACATAGATGTGTGTGGGCCCCTGTATTGGGCGTCCTCGAGTGGTTGTGAGTACTATCTCAGATTCATTGACGACCACTCCAGGAAGACCTAGATCTATTTCCTGAAGACCAAGAGTCAGGTCTTCAAGAGGTTCTAAGAGTTTAAAGTTCTTGTGAAGAACCAGACATGAAATAGGATCAAGGTCTTGCAGTCAGATAACAAAGGTGAGTGTTCCTCCATAGCGTTTGTAGACTTCTGTGCCCGTGCAGGGATCAGAAGACAGATGACCGTGCCTTACAACCCCCAACAAAACGTGGTTGCCGAGACGAAGAACATGACGATTACAGTTGCAGCGAGATCTATACTGCATGATCAGAGTTTGCCTCTATACCTATGGGCAGAGGCAAGTGCTACTACAGTTTACTTGTAGAACAGGAGCCCCCACAGGATTTCGGGGAAGATGACTCGTGAGGAGGCCTTCACTGGTAGGAGGCCCGATGTTGAGCACATTAGGATTTTTGGTTGCTTGACTTATTCTCATGTCCCCTCAGAGAGGAGGACAAAGCTAGACCCCACATCCCAACAGGGTATTCTAGTTGGATACTCAGAGGTCTCCAAAGCCTACCAGATTTACATTCCATCACTACGGAGAGTGGTGGTGAGCAGAGATGTTAGATTTGAGGAGGGTAGTGCTTTTCGAAGATCTCTCGAGTCGAGAGTCGGTGTTGAGGATGATGTAGAGGCACAGATTGATGTCTCAGAGGGAGCACAACCTCAGGTTTCTGATACACCAGTTTCAGGGGTGATAGGGTCACCTTGCACAACTTCAGGTTCACAGTCACATGGAGTTCAGGCAGAGGGTGTAAAGGCTTCAGGATCTCAGAGTGTTCAGTCTAGGCCTGAGGCATATACTTTTGGGCAGGGAGATCTTACTTCTCCTTTGACTACTTCAGGGAAGAGGAAACCGATATGGTTTCTGGAAACCCTGAAGGAAGCCAAGGAGAACATAGGAGAGCCCAAGGGACAGTTCAGGGAGAGCAAAGCACCACTGAGACTTGGGTCCTATTTGGCTATAGTGAAGAGTATGTCAGATACAGAGCCATAGACATTTGCGCATGAAGTAGACCAACATGTTTGGCGAGAGGCTATGCTGGAGGAGTATGACTCCATTATGTGCAATGTTGTTTGGGAGGTGGTTTCGAGGCCATTGGGGAAGTCAGTTGTGACTTCCAGGTGGTTGTACAAAACCAAGTATGTTGCAGATGGCAGCATAGAGAAACACAAGGTCCGATTTGTGGCGCGAGGATTCTCTCAGGTAGAGGGAGTCGATTATGATGAGACTTTCGCACCGGTGGTGAGATACACCTCGATCAAGAGTATTATTGCCATAGCGGTGGAGATGAGTTGGAGGATACATCAGATGGATGTAAAGACCACATTTCTCAATGGATTTATAGAGGAGGTGTACATTGAGCATCCACAGGGGTTCGAGGTGAGTGAGAGGGAGTCCCACGTGTGCCTTTTGAGAAAGGCACTATATGGTCTGAAGCAAGCTCCCAGAGCTTGGTATTCACGCATTGATACATACTTGCTTCATATGGGTTTTGAGAAGAGCGATGCTGATCCTAACCTCTATTACATCATTAGAGGTGAGGACACTCATTCTCATTTTGTATGTGGATGACTTGTTCATCACAGGTGTAGAGGATCTCATAGCTGAGTGCAAGCTGGGACTAGCATCAAAATTTGAGATGAGTGACATCGGTTTGATGCACTATTTTTTGGGTATGGAGGTATGACAGGAGGAGGGTCACATCTTTCTTAGACACGGGAAGTATGTTGCAGATATTTTGAGCAGGTTTTAGATAAAGGACTGCAGATCTATGTCTACTCCCATGGTCACCAACTGGAAGAATCTTAGCGCTTCAGATTCCCAATGGATGGATGCTACAGTTTATAGACAGTTGATCGGTTCACTGATGTATCTAGGCAATACTCGACCAGATATTTGTTTTGCCGTGAACACTCTTAGCCAGCATATGGTAGAGCCGAGGAGTGTTCACTAGATTGGGGCAAAACATGTGTTGAGGTACATTGCAGGGTCAGTTGGTTATGGCCTGGACTATATCAGAGGTGATGGAGTCAGTTTGATTGGCTACACAGACTCAAACTGGGTAGGATGTGCGACTGACAGGAAGAGCACATCAAGGTGTTGTTTTTGTTTGGGGTCATGACTTGTTTCCTGGTACAGCCGGAAACAAAAGTCAGTTGCTTTGAGTTCCGTCGAGGCAAAGTATATGGCGGCCAGTCAGGCCAGTTGTGAGGCCATTTGGCTTCGTAAGATGCTGGTAGGATTATTTGGTCAAGAGTTGCCTCCGACCATCATTCACTGCGATGATCTGAGTTGTATCAAACTCTCTGAGAATCCAGTTTTCCATGACCGGTCGGAGCATATAGAAATCAGATACCACTTCATTAGAGATTGGGTTCAGAGAGGGGCAATACAGTTATAGTATATACTGACTTACGAGCAGATTGCAGATATTCTCACCAAGGCCCTGCCAAGGGGCAAACATGTGTACTTTAGAGACAAGATGGGCTTGGTGAGAAATACTTTCCTCAGTAAGAGGGAGTGTTGAGTTCTGGTGTACCAAGGGAAGTGGTCCCCTTGTGGTTGTGGGTCTCTAACCACAAGAGGGAGATATTTGACCCATTGTGCCTTATACTTTATGTCTAATTTCACTTTGACATTTTCCTAAGTCAAAAGGGTGAAATTTGTCACTTGAGTGAAAAGTGACTATTAATTCACTTTGTGGGTGAATTGAGGGACATAAAGTGAACTATGTAAACTAAACCCAAAGTGGGTTTTGAGTTGAGATTCTTTTTGGATGATCTCAACCTTTGATTAGGGATGGGATGGGATGATCTCATCCATCCATCTTTTAGGTTTCCTTATTTTTCTATAAGAAGGGCGCATAGGGAAAAGAGAGGCTCATTCACTCTTATGTTCACTTGGAGAGGAAGAGTAGAGCTATGGAGATGAGGATGGAAGCATTGGATGAGGGTTTCAAGGGTGTCTCCTTCCATGGAGGGCTTGAGGAGGCTTTGTCTTCCATTGTTTAGTGGTGTTGATGCTTGCTTGGAGGAGGGTGCACTATAGGAGGAGGGCGCATTGATAGCAGGGAGGACTTGCACTTGTCAAATTGCTTTGAGGAGTGTTTTGTTGGAGATGTAACACACAAGGTCAGATTTGTGTGGAAGAATTTCTTCATCAGAGCTTCAAGCAGCAAGGGCACAAGCTTTCAGTGGGATTGAGCAACAAGGGAGAAGGGCGCACCATGCTTGGGTGCATCTACCTTCTGGAACTTGTATAGCGACTTGAGAGGGGCTGCCACTGTATCAGGTTCTTGTGTTCCATGTACTTGTTGTATCTCACATTATTTACATCACATATATAGACTTATATTCCAAACTGGTTTTCCCCGGGGAGGTTTTATCCAAGCTCATGTTGACCAAAAATACCTGTGTTTATTTTCATGTTGACATTAATTCACGTAAGTGTGAATTAATGAACATAAAGTGAACTATGGAAACTTAAGTGAATTATGAGATCTAATCTCATCCATTCATTTTGGAGAAAGGCGTAGATCTAATCTGGGAGCTTGGTTTTCTAGGTTAGCCTTGAGATGAGGCTAAAGGAGACAAAGGAGGGAAAAGGAGATTCATTGTTCATTTGAGAGAGTTGAGTGAAGAGAAGAGAGGGTAGTGAGGGTTTGGATAGAAGAGGCACACTTGAGAAAAGGAGGGCGCACTAGTTCATGAGGATGCTCAAGCTTGGCGAGAGGGCATTCATGGAGGATGGGCGCAATAGTCTTTGAGGAGAGGTGTTCTGTGTGTGAGGGGCACACCCAAAGAGAGGGGGTGCAAGTGTTGAGGCTTGAGACAAGGAGGGCATGTTAGATTTTCTTAAATTTTCAGAGCAATAGATTTACCAAAGTATTTAGATCTTCTTTTACATTCAACAACCATATACTGAAAATATAAGCATGATAAACAAGCACAAGAAGACACAAAGATTTATCCTGGGAAAACCCTAAACACGGAGAAAGACCCAACCAACTTTTCTTAAAGAGAATCTTTCTGATAATAAAATACAACCATGAACAAGCTCTATTCACAAGAGCAAAACTGATAATGAAGAAACCCTGATACAATAACTTATCTCTTCTCCTTGTCAAACCCTAGCGAGGGTAGCTGAGTCACCACACAATACTAGCACAACTCTTCTAGAGATAGCGCACGAGAGAAATCAACAAGAGCAAGATAACGCACCAAAGAACTGGCACAACTAGCAATTACAACTCCAACTGACACGAGACAATTGGGCTATGCGCACTAGAAGAAGAGAGCTGATGTGATGATGATGAAATGAGTAAGGCATCACCTTTATTTATACTCGTTCTGTCACTTAGCTGGGGCCGACTTCTCTTCCTGGAAATACTATTTCCACTTTATTATTTTCCCACGACCGACTTCTCTTCCTGGAAATACTATTTCCACTTTATTATTTTCCTATGGGTCGACTTCTTTTCCAGGGTATTCTTCAACTATTCAATGGTCTTCCTTTGACTTCTGGGAATCTTCCTCTCTAAGAAAAGTTGTCTAGGACTCCTGCTGCTACCAAAAACATCAACACTCGCTCTTAGCGAGGGAGGTATTCTTCCATGATGTTCTCCTCCAGTATTCCCAATCATACCCATCCATTTCACATGGCATGGGAAAGACTACCACCATAGTCTCAAGACTATGCTGCAAGTATCTAGTAGTCCCAATCACATCCATCCACTTCACATGGCATGGGAAAGACTACCACCATAGTCACAAGACTACGTTGCAAATATCTATGATGTTTCTTCTCTCCTAGTAGTCCCAATCACACCCATCCACTTCACATGGTATGTGCAAGACTACCACCATAGCCCCATTCACACCTAGCCACCTCACACGGCTTAGGCAAGGCTACACCATGGTCCCAATCACACCTAGCCACTTCACATGACGTAGGCAAGACCGCGCTACAAGTCCCAATCACACCTAGCCACTTCACATGGCGTAGGCAAGATTTGTACCAGGCTACTCACTACTCCCTCAGTCACTTCACATGACTGATTTGGGAAACCCTCGGCCAAAGGGAGAGTATCTGCCTGTTATAGGAGAAACATCACAATTCCCTCTCAACAAGGGTGGACATTCTGCATCACGCCAAGCTTGTCTCTAAAGTACTCATACTTCACTCTAGACAGAGGCTTGGTGAGAATGTCCGCTATCTACTCATCTGTGGATATGTACCGGAGCTCCACTGCGCCTTTCTACACCATGTCTCAGATGAAACGACATTTGATCTCTATATGTTTTGACTTGTCATGAAAGACTGGATTCTCTGAAAGCTTTACACAACTTTGATTATCACAATATATCAAAGTTGGCTCCAACTCTAGATCAAATAACCTTGCAAGCAACTTCCGAAGCCACATTGCTTCACGACTTGCAACACTGGATGCTATATATTCTGCCTCAGCTGTACTGAGTGCCACTGACGTCTTCTTTCTGCTCAACCATGAGATCATACTTGATCCCAAACTGAAGCAACATCTTGATGTGCTTTTCTTGTCCACTGCACTCCCTGCCCATTTAGAGTTTGTATATGAAAAGTGGAAGTTACACCAGATGGATATGAAAACAACCTTCTTAAATGGTGTTATTGAAGAAGAAGTGTATATAGAACAACCTCAAGGGTTTGATGTTGAAGACACAAAGACACATGTCTGCAGGTTGAAGAAGGCTCTGTACAGATTGAAGCAATCTCCTAGAGCTTGGTATGGAAGAATTGAGAGTTCCCTGATGAGCTTGGGATTTACCAAGAGTAAAGCTGATTCTAACCTTTACTTCAAGGTTATGAATGACGAGCCAATGATATTGTTGCTGTATGTGGATGACTTACTCTTAACTGGAGAAGAAAAGCTCATCACTGATTGTAAGAAGAAGCTCACTGCAGAATTTTAGATGAAAGACCTAGGCTCGATGCACTATTTCTTAGGTCTTGAGGTTTGGCAGAGCCCAAAGAAGATCTTCCTTTACCAAGGGAAGTATGCAGTTGAAATACTGAAGAGGTTTGAGATGTTGGAATGTAAACCATGAACACACCCATGGAAACAAAGTTGAAGCTCTTGGTTGATACTTCGTCATAATTGGTTGATGCTACACTGTACAGACAAATCATTGGATCGTTGATGTATCTAACGAATAGCAGGCCAGATATATGTTTTGCTATGAACACCTTGAGTCGGTATTTGGTAGAGCCCAGACGTGTTCACCTTGTTGCTGCAAAACATGTGATGAGATACCTTAAGGGTACGTTGGACTTTGGTCTCTGTTATAATGGAGATCATGACTTCAGACTGACTGGTTATATTGATTTAGATTGGGCAGGAAGTGTCTCTGACAGAAAGAGCACTTCAGGATGTTGTTTCAGTCTGGGGCCAGCCATGACTTCATGGCAAAGTAGGAAGCAATCCTGTATTGCTCTCAGTATGGTAGAAGCATAATACATTGCTACTTGTTCCACCAGTTGTGAAGCCATATGGCTTTAGAAGTTGTTGACAGGTCTATTTGATCTGGAGATGGAAGCAACCATGATTTTATGTGATAACCAGAGTTGCATTGAAATGACGGAGAACCCTGTGTTCCATGATAAGTCGAAGCACATAGAAATCCGGTATCACTACATTCGTGATATGGTGCAAAGGGGAGTGGTAAAGCTCCAATATGTTGGCATAGATGAGCAGGTTGCAGATGTGTTGACCAAGCCTCAGTCTCGTGTTGAATACTTTAGAGACAAGCTTGGTATAGTCCGAAAGGACTTTCCTCGAAAGAGGGAGTGATGTTGATGATACTATTGTATCCTGACCAACAACAAGTAGCTTAGTTAGGATTTTATATCCTAGGGGATTGATCATCCCTGGATAGATCCCGAAGGTTCGGTAAGGACGGTTTGTTAGAGTACTTGTGCATGTATATGCTAGTTGTGGTCAGTAGTGGTAGCTCCGTTAGGATTTTTATAATCCTAGGGAATCTTATGATTCCTGGGTAGATCCTGAAGGTCCGATAAGGACGGTCTGTTAGAGTACCACGTGGTAGCTCCATTAGGATTTTATATCTTAGGGAATCTTATGATTCCTGGGTATATCCCTAGGGATTGTCAGAGTACCACAAAATGTTGTTGTTACACCTGCCTCATTCTGTTGCCATATGCTGATGATGGTGATGATGTTGTCATCTCAGCCTTGTGTTGATGATGTTGTTGTTTCAGCCTAGTGTTGTTATTGATGATGATGTATCAACCTCGTGCTGTGATGATGTTGTTGCTCCAGCCTTGTGTTGTGATGATGTTGTTGCTCCAACCTCGTGCTGTGATGATGTTGTTGCTCCAACCTCGTGATGTTGATGATGTTTCTGTATCAACTTAGTGTTGTTGATGTTATTTTTACAACTTTTATGCTAACTGATGTTGATGTTTCAGGTTCCAGCCCCATGCTGTGAACGATGATGATGATGCTATTCCAGCTCCATGCTATGAATGATGTTGATGATGATACTCCAACTCCATGTTGTGAATGATGATGTTATTGATGATGAGAAAAACTTCTGATGATTTATAGATATGCCAGTCAGTGTTCCAGATGCTGTTGATGTTGTTGCCCTTACTCTCTCATGATGATGTTGTAGAATACCCTTCTTGTTAAGGGGGAGTGTTGAAATATTGTAACTGCTAAGTATATTCTACTTATTATTGAGTTATTATCTTATAGATCAATCCCCTTTTGTGGATTGATCATGTCGGGCTTTGTATAAGACCAAATCCCCTTTTGTGGATTGGTCAAACCCTAATTATATGATGCTAATTGAGAAGTCGGCCCCTAGGGCTAATTAAAGTGGTTTTAGCTACTAAGTGAAGAAGTCGGCCCTGTTAGATGAAGAGACACCACCCTAGCGCTCCTCAGCTAGTATAAATAAGAGAGGCTAGCGCCGCATTCACTCACTCACTCAAGTCACTCTTCCAGTGCGCAAGTTTGAAGGAAGCTGCAGTTGTTGGAAGAAGGAAGAGAGAGGCGCATTGCTCAGTCTTGGATATTCTCTAGTGTTTGGTTTATTATCTTGGCATTGTCTTGGCAATCTATATTAATCAAGTTTTTTGCTGGGGTTTCTCCCCCATGAGGGTTTCCTAGGATAAATGTTGTGTACCTTGTGATTGTGTATCTTTTAGTGATCCTGCTTATGCTATTATTGCCTAGTAAATTGAAAAGAACTAAATAGCAACTCTAAATTTAACACTTGAGAATGGCTTCTTAACATTTTTACCAAGTTCACACCCTCTGCAAATTCCTTCATGTACAAATTGTAGTTCTGGTACTCCTTCATCCATTTTCTTGAGGAAAGGTAATGCTTCATAGTTAAGATGAGCATACCTTCTATGCCAAAGTTCACTGGGATTGACTTCATTATGTACAAGAGCTTCATCATTTCATTCTAGTAGTATGTATAATCTGCCTTCACGAGGGAGTCCATTGAGTGTGGTGGTCACAAGTTCAACGTCTTCTACTGGATATCCAATAGTTGCTAACTAATCCTTGATATGCGAGATCTTCATAAAATAGTTGGCCACTGTTTCTGACTTGTTCATTGTCACGTTTCTGAGTTGATGCCTCAAACTAAACTTTCGACTGGTATTCTTACTTTCATAAAGTCTGGTTAGGGAATCAAACATCTCCTTCGGTGTCTTTAATTATGATACATTGGGTATCAGGTGATCCTTGATTGAGTCTGTCAAGATCCTCTTGGCCTTGACCTCATTCTTCTTGAACTTTGCCTTTGCTTCTTCGTCTTCGGGTTCTGGAAGCATCTTCTTGACGTGATCCAATAATTCATTCTTTTCTAGAATGAGTTGTATTCCATGCTTCCAGGATCTAAAGTTATCTGCTCCATCCAGTCTATCCTCAACTCTCATACTGGTTGACATTTTCGTTGGTAGAAACCCTAGCATTGAAAAACCTCGATTTTTCAATCTCCACCAAACTGCACGCTGAGGGTTTCAGGGGGTGCACTAGGTTAGGGCACACTGCTCTGTGAAGGAATTATTCCCAACGTCCTTGGGATAGTGCTCAACGAGCTTGACAAAGTATTGCAGCTGCAAGGTGCTGCTGTACCGATCTTCCTTCCAGTGGTTAAACTATTTTGAAGGTAACCAACTCTAATACCATGTTGGATTTTCCTTATTTACAGAGCATTAGTGTTACCAGTGTTCTTTTACTTTGTTACCATTAACATATATATCATGTATTGAGCAGTAGCAACATAAGCAAGAGACATAAAATAACACAAGAGATTTATCCCGGGAAAACCCCAAATGGGGGAAAACCCCAACAACCTTTCTTAGATAGATTCTGTTTCACAAAGCGAGTCCAATCAGATAAACCCTAGCACAAGTGCTAGCTTAACCAGAAATACGATCCTAGCTACAACAACAACACCATACAAAGCTAGCGCACCTCCTCAAGGAGTAGCGCACAAGAGAGAGATACTAAAAGACCGAGCAATAATAAACTATGCAGCTGCAGCGTCACCTCCTCCAAACTTGCGCCTTGCTTCTGTGTAGCTGAGAGAGTGTGAGTGAGTGAAAAAATGAGCTAAGGCGCCTCCTTATTTATAGTCTTCCTATCCTTCTAGCTGAGCCGACTTCTCTTCTAGGAAGGTGTCTTTTCATTATACTTTGTTCTTCTGGGCCGACTTCTCTTCTAGGATATTTCAACATCTGTCCAATGGATCTCTTGCTTCTAGAATCTTCTCCGCATCTAAGAAGGGTCATCTAGGAGGGAAAGATCCTCCCGCAGCTACCGAAACATCAACAATTCTTATGCCTTTTTACTCCATGTGTGAATGGTTGATGTAGATGTTTAAATAGCAAGTTTCAAGTGTGAATCACATGTGTCAAAACTAGACACAAGACACCATCAAGCAATCAAAAAATTCGTTGTCACACAATGTTCGTTTGATCTCTCTATTCATTTTTGGGGCCAATCAAGAACACAACTCAAAAATAAACAATTTTATTAAGTTTCTCAAACCTTCCTTTTCAAACTTCTCAAAGTTTGAAAAGATCTCCAATCTATTGAAACATTTTACAATATCCTCAATATTGGCTCAATAATAAGAACCTTTTTTCATCTTTTGGCTCAGTAAGAACCCTTTTCAAACATACTTCTTGTCTTGCTTGCTTTATTTCTTAACACACTCTACAAGACTCTGCAAAAATTGGGGCAACTTGTGCAAATTGGTTGCTAAGCCCGTCTCATGCAAATTGGTTCCTAGTCTGAGTACAACAATACTATGTTGGGCTAGCTTTAACACATTGGTTGCTTGGGCCTGCCTTTGCAAAACAATGTCGGATTGACACATGTTCATCTCTGGGTTGTGTTTAAGGGGTGTGCGAGGAGCTCTAGAACAAGAACTATTGAGGGTTGGATGTGTTAGAATGTGTTTTAATGTTGTCTAGTGGCTTGATGTAAGTTTTTACTTAGTGTCATAATGATGACCATTATAACATGATTTGTGGGGCACTTATACATGTAACATGGCCTCACTAGACTTTTGTAATAATGCACACGTGCACATGGAGATAACTTTGAGAGTTATTTGGTGGTGACCTTTCTCTTAGGTAATGGTGACCTACACTCATAGGTCATTCTTATCCGCTACTCCCTTATCTCTTAATGAGCTTATCATCAGAGCCTTTATGGATTGGTTGATCTCCACCCTTGATTGTGCCTTATGATCAATGGTCTAGGTTTCTCCTGGTTACTATAAATTGAGGCAATTGGTATTGAATAAAAAAGTAGGGGACACTGTCTTATGGTATTGATCATTAGCCTGGACCCTATGTGTCCTGTTGACCGCCTATTCAGCTAGGGGTCAACTCATGTGCCATGAAGATTGCATCATCAGATGCACATATGTTACAGACAGTATTGGTTCTACTTGGGCATTTGATGCCCCAGCACAATTTTTGTAAACGAAATTTCCGCACCCCTGCGTGGGTTAATAATGTAATAAGTCTGCATGAGTCATGAGTTAGGTCAGGTACCTTTGGATGTTTCCATTAGCATGAGTCATGAGTTAGGTCGTGTACCTTTGGATGTTTCCATTAGGGAGTTCCTTTCACCAGGGTTTTTTATCCTCGGGTTAACCGCTCTCGGCCCTGGCCGGGACTTCCCCTTTGAGTTTTTCCCTCCGGTGACATGCAATAATTTCCTCCAAAGTGGTAACCAATTTAGTGGTCTTGTCCTTGGGTAACCTTTGTTTATGAATGTTGTAAATGACCATGCTGTGATGTTGTAGAAAGTGTCGCGGAATTTTGTAGAGTCTAGATAGTTTTTTTAATTAATTAAAATTTAATAATTTAATTAATTAATTTTTTTGAGCTAAACATTGTAAAAAACTCGTCTTGGGATTTTGATAGGGTATTTGTGCTCAAAAGAAATGGAAGGCACCCCCTACACCCATAGACTAAGTTTCAACTGACAAGTTTTACTGTATGTCTTAGTCCCTTTAGAGTCAAAAGTCAGCCAAAACAAATAATTTTAATTGCTAATAGTGACATTAGTCAAATGTCAAAATTTTGTAATTTTGAGTTAGTGAGTTAGTGGTAAGGTGGCAAATGAGCAAGTTAGACCCCTTAACCTACCCAAACCCATCCTAATCCACTTAAAACCTTAATCTACCCACTCAATTTACTTTATCACCCTTTTTACCCATGCCCTAAGGGGAAAACGACTCTTACCCAAAACCTTAATTATTTCACTTCTTGATATTTTGTGTGGGCCCTCAAATGTGAGGTGCTCTTCCCATAGACATACACATCACTATTCTGTGGGCCCCACGCCTCCACTTCACTTGCACATGTGTTCCTCTCTCTAGCCTTCCACGCCTCCCTTCATAACCTCACTTCCTCCTCTTGCTGCCAACTCCACATATGTTTGATGCATTTTGTAGTAACTCTCTCATGAGAGGTGTACTCTAGCCTATCCCTTTCTACACTCCCTTTGGTCCCCATGCCCTCCCCCTCATCAATCCTATGCTAAAACCCTAGAGAGGGCGCCATCTCCTTGAGATTCACTCTCTCTTTCTAAAACTAACACTTGGCATCAATCTAGATGCCTTCACTTAGCCTTTTTTGGGTATAAGTAGACCCCCCCCACTCATTTTCTTCACCATTCTTGAGCCACCGTTGTCACCAAATTTCCCACTCCACTCCACTCTCTTGTTCTTGCCACCAAGCCACCCACTCATTTGCTCTTGAGAGTTTTACTCTCACATTTTGGAATAATAGAGAAAAAACTTTGGAGATTTATGAGGAGATCTTGAGTATTCTGGATTTCTTCTACATATTGAGGTGATATTGTGATTTTGCTCTATGTGATTGTTTGCAATAGATCTTGAGTTCAAAGTAGTTTGTTTGGGTAAGATAGCTTTGAGTATTCCTCCAGGGTTATCTTATGGGTAGCTTAGGGTTTGCAAGTATTCCGCTCTAAGTATATTTCAATATCACTATCTATTCCATACCTCACGTGTTTTCGTTTTGCAGGTTCATTTCAAAGGATCATTGGGATATTATCTCAAGAGGAGCTCCACCTGCCCTTTCTCAAACTCCCAATCAGTTTTATTGTCCATTTTATTTCCTCAAGATATCCTCAAAATTTTATTTCAGATAAATTAACACCCTTAGATAGGTCATAATATCATATTTATCTTGCAGATTTGTGTGAAAAACCTTTCCTGTGTAAAAGCGTAAAATTTCTAACTTTTATTGTGTTTTCAAGATTTCTAAGCTGCTTGGTCGGTTTCTTTTTGCAGAAACTATCAGCATCATGGGAAACGCCCAAATTCGGCCCAATACCACCAAAGCATATCCCATTTAAGTAAATCCACCTTTTCCAACGCTTTCCTAGTGTATTTTTGTATATTTTGTATTATTTCAATCGGATTTTCCTTGTATATTTAAGCGGCCTCAAATACATTGTCGACACTCGAGTAGTTTGCCTAGCCAACCCCCAAAATCGCCTTGGCTTGATTTGTTATTCATTTCTAAGTTATTCAACTCAATTTTATTTTTTGGCTAATATTGGTATGATAGTTTTCGCCGAGCAAATGGGCCAGAGTTTATCTCGATTCTCTCTCTCTCCGGATCTCCTCGATAATGGTGAACGGCGATTGAATGCCCCGCTTCCCCGCGGCGCTTATATCTTTGAATGATGGAATTAATGTGTCAGTAACGGGAGTCATCCCCAAAATCGCCCGCCTAAAGGAAAATTATTTTTGATTCAGTTTTGTCTTTTCATATTTGCCGGCACTTTGGGGAGTCATCCCCAAAACGCTTTGGCTTAAAGGGAAATCAATTTTGATGATTTACATGCTTAGTAGTTAGAATATTCAATGTTTTAAAACTAAAACCTGCACCGGAACTGGCCGAGGGTCCAACTGAACTGAATCGGGAACTGTAATAAACTGGCTAAACCGGTTTCTAATGAACTGGTTTTTAAAATACATAAAATATTTAAATTTAACGAAAAAAAATATAATTTTAAGATTTTAAGTCATGCTTCCAAAGCATTAGAGACAATTAGAGACAGCATATCCAAAGTATGCTCATGAATATATCAAACGCATAATTCAAGTGCAATACATATCTAGAGATCGAACGTAATACATAATCAATGAGGTCTATATGGCCTCTACAACATCAAATAATATACTAAGTTAGAGTCACCTATACTATAGGTGGAAATGCCAATGAAAAATACAAAAATAGCCATAGGGTAGATACTAGAACCAGATGGAAGAATCTCATAGCTCTCATGAGTCGGGATGTTGTAGTCCTCCATGTCATAATCATCAAGATTGGCAATACACACGTGCTTCTCTCCTCCATCCTCCTCCCCTATATCCAATGCACTTTGTGCATTTGTTGATGTGGACTTGGAGGATGACCCTCTCAAAAGGATCACCATCATCAAAAGAGACCGACTCTAGCACTAGTTCATTAATATCCAACTTGGCTAATGCCAACTCAACACCGTTGTTCAAACCCATCACGAAACACATCCCACATCTTTGTCTTTCCCTTCAACCAAATGTCTTCTCTCCTCGCCATATAGTACGTGAGGTTGGTGTGCACATACACTACTAAGTCAAAGGACACTACAACAAACTACAAAGAGAAGAGTTCAATAGAAGAGTTTATACTTGAGTGAAGGGTACATTTTTACTAGGGTCGTTGACAAAGAGTTCAAATAATCAATGCACCCAACATCGAGGTACATAAAGGGCTTTGGTTCTCTTGATTAAATGTCGGGCCCATACCCCTCATACATGATAGAATCCAAGGGAAAACATTGCAATCTTGCCAATCTTGAAATCCTCAAACCCGTTAAGTCTGCTGAATTTTAAACAGGACCTAAAATTCTACTTTTCCATATGAAGTCCAATGAGGTTGGAACCACTTTCAAACATCCTGCAACAATTAATGCTAATGTTAAAAATTTGGGTAAAAGGATGAAATGAAAGATAAAGGAGAATGCCACTTTTACTTTAAGAATTTAACATTACCATTAATTACCTCTCAACAAGGCATTTTCACCAAAACACCTTACAACTCCACCTTGTTACTTAGGGTTTAGGCTCTTGTGGGGGTTTAGGAGGGTTTTTAGGTTTCGATTAAACCGCCGGTTTATGACCAAACGGCCGGTTGAGTTCATATAAACCGGGCCGGTTTGGTCATAAACCTGGCTTTGCTCCGCCCTTTAAACTGGTTTGTCGGTTCGTTTTTTCAACCTGGTTCGACCCTAATACTATCAAACCTACAATCGGGTCAAGTTCCTGGCTCCAACCGCCGGTTTTTAAAACACCGGAATATCTTTAGACATTTAGACTACATTTCCAAGTTCCCATTTCCTTTTAAGTTATCTCATTTTATGCCTACGCTCTCATGATGAATGACTAGATGTTAGACGCAATCCTAAATGCTATAGCTCGCCTTCATTTTAGTTATTTCAAATCTTTATGCATATGTGAAGATGATTCAGGTTCTCCATTTGTTTTGATTTTCAAGCATTTCTATTACACATGTGGATGATGGTTAGTTCTTAGATCAATTCTTTTATGCTTACTTTAGCTCACGTCCTACTTATTTTTGCAATCAATGGTTTATGATGATGATGGAGTAATGTGATAATGGAGGTCTAAACGCTCACGTCTTCGCTTGTGGTTTAAGTTCTTTACGTTTTAGCTTGTTTCAAGCACGTCTTACACATTAGATCTCATGCTTACTACGAACAAGTCTACATGGTTTAAGCATCCCATTGCTCACGCCGCCTTGGTTTCCTTTTCAAAGCTCACGTCTTAGTTCCTTTGTGGTTCAAGCACTTCAATTCCTTTTCTTTTATCAAGACAAAACACCCACCGCCTTGCAACACATATGATCTCATCTTTATGTTCTTAATGCTTCATATGTTGCACATCTTGGATGCTCACGCTTTAGCTCATGGTTAAGCACTTAAATGCTCACGTCTTGTTCATAAATTAAGCAACCACGTCTTGCACATTTATGATCTCACGTCTTATGGTTAAGTATTGCATATGTTTAGCATCTTAGAGCTCACGCTTTGTTCATGGTTATAGCATCTTAATGCTCACGTCCTTGCTCATGGTTATGCTCACGCCTTGGTTTATGGTTGAGTATATACATCTTTTAGCCCACGTCTTTGTTTATTGATTTAGACATCCACGTCCTGATCTTGTTTCAAGCACTCGTCGCTTATCTTTTGCTATGGTATATGGATGGAATAATGATGATATAATGGATGTCCTTTTAGCCCACGCCACTTCTATGGTTTAAAAACATTAACATTCGCAGCTTTCCATTTCAAGTATTTTTACACGCAGATACCTTATGTTGATGGGATAACTTCCTCACGTCTTGCAAGCAATCTTTGCTTTCGTATCATCTCTTTTCATGGTCTAAGGCATTCGCATTTACGCTTATATTTTCTGCAAGTACCCACGTCTCATCATTCAACTTCAGTTTTTTACTTGTGGAATGGTTCATGTGATGATGTGTTGGATGGTATAACATTGTGCTATAATTTCCTCACATTTTGACATGTTAATGGTGATCCGATTACACATTTTCGTAAGTATCAAGCTTACACACATTTCATTTCGGCCATACGCTTAAAAGTAAAATTTTTAAGCTCTAAAACTTGTTTAAAAGCTTAATCTAACGACACCTAAAGACCCACCCGAGGGTCCCAATAACTTTTAGCAACATTTTAGGGGGCCTCATTCATCCATCTCCAACATCTAAAACGGTTTTGAGGGACACCCAGGGGGAAATGGCGGGGGACCGTCCCATGATATCCCAGCAACTCCCAACTCAACCTCTTATTGTCGTATCGACCTTGAGCTAGGTAAGGTCCCCTGCTAGCCTTACCATTCTGGAGCAACGCAAGTAGCCATTTCATTATGAGGAGGAAGCTTAAAGCACACACCTAGTTAGGGGAAGGGTAATTAAAATCTATAAAAAATCTCTTTAAACAATTACAATACTTAGTTGCATAGATCACTTGTATATGTTTGGGGGATTTAGATGTATGGATAGGCAAAAATAACTTGTGGAATATCTCATTTGTTTATCCATCTCTATTGCAACTATATGTTTATGTCCTCCTGTTTACATGAGCAATTAAATTACTTGTTGAATATCTTGTTATTTGCTTATTGTGGTGTGGATCAAGGAAGTTTGAGTATCCCACTCTGGGGGAGGCAATACTTCCTTGATCCTTAAGTGCCTTTGTGATTGCTGAAGGCAATCCAAATGAGTAAGTGCCATTTGGGGCATGCTTGGCTTAGGTGTGTAAATTGCTTACATCTTGTCATATCTTGTACATCTTGTTACATTGGTTTATCTTTGTATTTAATTGGTATATCTTGTATCTAGCTTATGTATCTTTGTTTCTGATTTGTAAATCTTGTAAGCATTGTAAATAATTCTAGACATTCTTTATATAGTTACAACTTGTGGTTTGGGGTAGCAACTTGTATCAATTGTAAAACTATTGTAACTGAACCACCCTCAAACCTTAGTCCACCCCATTGCCCAACATAGGCACTAGTCTTAGCTGACTTAGGAAAAGGCTGACTCTCATCTAGATAGACTTGCACTTGCATTTGTTGCTTGATCATCTTAGGCTAGTTTTCCCCTTGGCCTATAAATCTAATTAAACTAACTCCTAGAACCTTTAACTTTAAAATTAACTTAGTAACTAGGGACTACTCCCCTTGGCTTCCCCAGAAGTAAGCCTAGAAGGAAGAAGTTCCAGTCAAGGTGACAGTGTGGGCTTGGAACTTAGACATTGTGTCTCCGAGGGCACACTAAGTGAGTTGGACTTAGCTCACGTTAGCAAGTGTGCATTAGGACGGCAACATGTCCTAAGGCTAGATCATCCATATAATTGAGAGTGTTCTCTAGCTGATGTAATTAAGAGAGTTTTTTGAAGAATAAGAAGGCCTTGCTTCTGTGGATGTTTTCCCACCTTGGGGTTTTACCACGTGAATTTCTTGCCTGTTCTCTTTTGATTGTTAGATCTACTTTACTAATTTGATGCTTTCCATAAGAGTTTAGATATGATAGATCCATGGTTATATGTTTATGCATATGTTCCTGGTCTTTCATGGTATCAGAGCCATACATCGAACTCCTTGGACAAACTTCTTTGTTTGTTGAAATATTGGATATGGGATCTACTATTTCCTTCCATGAGCATTCAACAATAGTGATTGAATTTGTTTTATTTGGCATCAAATATAAGTAGATTTTCAGATTTGCTAGTCTAGTACCTCAGATCCGATTTTTAAGCCCTACTTTTCATATATCTCCAAATTGGATTTGGACCACATGCTTGATTTCTTCAATTTCTAAGCATTTTTTGCCAGATCTGGCACTGGCATTGTATCTAGAGCATGCGAATGAGTCAAAATTGATTGTTTACTCATCAAAATTGGCCTTTGTTTGTTTCAAACCTAATTAACAGTCTTTGTTTGTTTTAGACCTAATTAATAGTCCACAGCCACTTATGGTAATTGTTGCAGGTTTACAAGCTACTGTTTTTGGGGTAAATTTTATTTTATTGATTTATATAATTAAAAAAAATATTATATAAATCTCTTGTAAAAAAAACAAAACAACAGGTGAAAATCAAATTTCAATGAAAATAAGTGGTAATTTTTTTGGGCTTTTACACCTACCTATGACAGCTATAGAGATGCGGCCATACGACTCAATTCGTACACTGTATGGTCTCCTTCAAGCATCAATTCAATCTGTATGGTTTCTCCCATTGATTTTCACAAGAAGCAATTCTTTGTGCCCTCTCTCCTGGACTTGTCCGTACAGATCTATGCCTCACAGTGCTCTCAGCATGTATACTTCTCTCTCTCCAGCAAATATGTGGTTGTACATATTCTCCTACCTATTCAAACCATAGCTCTGATCTTGTTGCAGATCTGGTTTGCCTCCTTGCAGAAGAGAAAATGGGCTCTGTAATTGGCCATCAAATCTGAGATCTCTGTTGAATCTGGTCATTGAATCAAACTCTAACCCCAACACAATGGGTGGACTATGGATGCCAAATTTGCAAATGGCCTCTGATCTTGAACTCATTGCCGCCTCGATCTACATGCTAGCTCTTGGTATCGTTCTAGATGCTAGTGTTGCTCTGATTGTGGGCCATTGCATAGAGCATTGAAAGCAGAAAAAGGTGGATGCACCACCTATGAATCTGGAACTGATCACTTGTGATAGGATTTGTATACCTATCAAGTTATATTATTGCATAGCTGTGGCATGTGAGCCTGATCAAGATCCCGAGGCAGTGTCTATTCAGTCTTCTGGATCCTCTGCTCTCGGCCTCTTTTTGGATCTGTTCATGGAGCATGGCTTTATAGGAGGATCAGAGCACTGATCTGTTCATGGCACACATTCTCTCATTGTGGAGTGAGAGCAGATTGCAGTATTTTTTGTTGAGACAACAGTCTTTTGTTGAGTGATTACAAGGTGGTACGCTCATAGTGGTGTGGATTTAATTTTTTACCAAGTCACCTCTTAAGAGGACCAGTCATCAGACATTGACAAGTGCACAAATATACCAACTCAGTCATTAGAGAAATTGACCAATCAGGAGCTGCTACATAACACTTCTGGCTCAGTGTGCAAGGTTTGCAATTCAGTTTTCTGAGCTTATTTTCTGTTCCTCATAACTTTTGCATGTGGCATCCATTTTGAGTGTGGTTTTTTCTAGAATGTGTATTGCTGAGTCCTCTTGGCAGTTACATGGGTGGCTTCAGTCAATTATTCAGTTCTATGCTAGTGTTTTTCATTTGTTAAAAAAAACCCAGGGCCAGACCTCAATTTTGGACCTTAAAATGGTCATAAGTTACTGATACAGACACTATTTTGAGTGATTTTTTTCTTTGAAATGCATAAAATTTCATACTTTATGCAATGGTGACATCAGTTTTTGTTGATTTGGCCATATGATTATTGAGGATGGTGATGACCACATATTTCTCCTTTGTTTCACTGTTACAGTAGTCTATTTGAGACAGTTTCTCGATGACAGAAATTTAGTGTTTTGCTTGGTAGTATGTATTTGTGATTGGGAGACCATTTACATTGCATGTGGTAAATATTTGAGCACTTGTTGAACTCGTGTGTGATCATGTTCAAGTTCATGATTGAAGCACTCTAGTTGATCGTCGACACTTTCAGCCCGTTGGATCACATTCAGCTTCATTTTCTGCTATCATTTATGTCGTCTTGGAGAGATTGTTCTTTGACACATTGTGGACTTGCCATGATGGTTCACACCTTTACTATTGGAGGATCTTTCTTGTAGTTAGCTTTGCATTCGCTTCATCTGTTCCTATGCGGTGTGTGTGTGAAGAGTTTGGAGACAGATTGGTTCTATAGATTATTACTCTATCTCGAGTTTCTTAGCACATCATCATGAACATATTGATGTTGTCATTGCTTGTCATTCCGCATTGATTCTTGATGGTAGCAGGTGTTTTCTCCTTGCACCTTATTGACGGTTTGGTTGCATCTTATTGATGGTTTCTTACATTGTTCCTCTCAACAACTTATCCTTGGTAGCAACAAAGTTTGAAGCTATCTTTGCCACTTATCCAAGATGTTTGAAGTTGTCATTAAGGGGGGATGTAATGTAATGGCATCTTCTTCCAAACGTGTTCATTATAATCCATGATGTAATGATTGTCTAGTGGCCAAATTTACCGTTGTATAGCCTATCACTATGATGACTATGAGAACATCATTTTGAGGCATTTGTACACACAACGAGGCATCATTAGATCTGTGAGATCTCAAATATTCACATTATTGGCCTATTATTCTTATGTAACATGACTCATTCCTCGGCTTAGGTGCTCATTCCTCTAGTCAGCATTCCAAGGGAATGTTAGAATGTGTTTTAAATTTTAAAATTGTCTAGTGGCTTGATGTAATTATGTATTTAGTCTCATGATGATGATCATTATAACATGATTTGTGGGGCACTTATACATGTAACATGGCCTCACTAGACTTTTGTAATAATGCACATGTGCACATGGAGATAACTTTGGGAGTTATTTGGTGGTGACTTGTCTCTTAGGTAATGGTGACCTACACTAATAGGTCATTCTTATCCTCTACTTCTCCCTTATCTCTTAATGAGTTTATCATCAATCTTTTTGGATTGGTTGATCTCCACACTTGATTGTGCCCTATGATCAATGGTCCAGGTTTCTCCTGGACC
>SNQJ01S0023171.1:48447-84243 GCA_010110895.2 Picea sitchensis | reverse complement strand
GGGGGGGAGAGAATCCTTTTGAGAGGAGAGGACTGCATTGTTGGTTTGGGGTTGGAGTAGCTTACTGGTTGGTTTTCGCTTGAGGAACTTGTTGGAGTTTGGTGGACTGAGACAGGGGTCACCTGTTGCTGGGATTTTTCGGCTCAGGGGCTAGGAATCCTGGAGCTAGGGAGTCGGAGAGGCTTTGTTCCTAGTTGGTTGGGAGGTTAGTCGGTTTTGGGCAGAGCATCAAGCAGAGTTGGACAACAGCAATAGCATCAACTAGAGGTATGTATTTTCATTATTATGTTGTGTTATGTGGTTTATTATCATGTTGTTGAATATGTTGAATATGTGGTTTATTATGATGTTGCTCATAAATTTTAATTATGATGAATAATGAATGGTTAAAAGTTAGGATAGCATTTCTCTATTTTAATTTATGTTTTACAAGGCTCTGTTGGAAGAGATCTTATAGAATTCATGTGCCTCCTCATGTGTCCTTGCAACCAGAAGTACCTCCAAATGATGGATGGAAAGAGATTGTCAATCCGACTGTCTCTCACCATTGTGGCTAGCCCAATTTCTCATTACCTCCTCCACCACATGTAAATCCTAATGTTCAAATTCCCCTTGTGCATTCACCTGTTCAATCCTCTCATGCTAGTAAAAGGCTTAAAACTGATGTCCCCCATGTGCAAGATAAAGGAAAAGTTGCTTCCTCCCCTTCCTCTCCTTCAAATGACTCTTCAAAATTAGTGTCCTCACGTATGAATCTGAAGGATGATTGTTCCCATGTTATTAGTGAGATACAACCTCAAGGTTCAAATCAACCTGAGGCTACTTCCGAGAAGTCAAAGGAGGACAACAATGATAAAAGAAATATTTCCTCTCAGAGTGGAAAGTATGGATTTTAATTTATGTGTTTTTATGATTAAGTTGCTGAAGACAGTGGTCTGCAGAAAGTTTGGACAAAAAGCTATTTTTTGGGATAATGTGGATATTTACATATTTTTGGATATGATTTGAATTATTTCTGATATTTAAATATTCAAATTTTTAAGGTATTTAAGGGAGTTACAAGGTGGAATGTGTTTAAATGATTATCCAATTATGTTTTATTTTATAATTTGAAAAGAATAAAAGAAGGGAGTCTCAAGGGGTCCCACTTACCTAGTTATTATTAAATAAAGACCCTTAACTATTATTATTATTATTATTTCTCCTAACTAAATTAGTTAACTCAAACAAACTTAACTAAAGAAAGTAGTTGAACTACTTCAACTTATTTGAAAGAAATAAAAGCTAAATGAGAAGAAGAAACAAGGGGGAAATAGAAGGAGAAAGCAAGACTAAGGTTTTCTCTTTTGATTTCATGAGATAGTTTCAATTTTCATTCGTTCTTGAGTCCATTCAAAGCCTAATTCTCTTTTTGACAGCAAAGTCCTATTGTAGACAACAAGGTTCAGAACTGAACCAAATCATTCAGATGCTTGTTTTAGAGGTGTTGATCCATCCTTGATAGTCTATGTATACTTCTCTGTTTATGGATTAAGTTTCATATTTGATAAAGGATATTGTGCAAAGTCAAATTGGTAGTAGTTTGTGGCAAGCTGATCCAGATTATAAAGGTCAATTTTTACTTCTTGTCAGAGTCCTTTTGTATGGTTTTCATCGGGGATATCTAAATTAGACGTTGTTCCATGCCCTCACAGGGGTTTTGTAAAGAGAAAAACACTTTTGATTTCTTGGAATGAAATAAAGTAGATTGTTATTCTGTCTCATTGTGTGTACCTGTGACTTGGTTACTTTTGTTTTTTGATCTGCACATTTACTTTTTGTAATCTGTATATTTTTCAGAAACTTATATAAAAAAAATTATGTTATTTTGCAACATTCTTTTTATAAAAAACAACAGCCTAAACCCTTGTAATTAATACTTGTGGATTGAGAAAAAACTTTTGAGGCTATAAAACATAGGGTGATATTCCCAAATATCTTGTCTTAGCTAGGAAAGATTTGAAAATGCTTGAGTAAGATAATTCATATATTTTCCTCAACACCATCCTTGCTTCTATGCACAAAAGCATATCCCACATCTATCGTGAATCAAGTCTCAAGACAATTGATATATCTAATTTTTTTTATGTTGTCAACAAGTGGTGCACCAAATTATTTCGTGGGTCTATTGACTAGTACATTTTTTGGCGTGATTGTCATACTTGGATCAATTTTCAACATTGATGGTTGGCCATGTGTTGGCCCTTGACCAGGTTTTGTTGATATCTGGTCAAGTTTGACCTATTTTTGGACTTTGACAGCCTGTTGAAGGAGGAGCACAAGATGAAGCAGAGATCGCAGGATCTCAGCCCCTTTTGGGTCCTTTTTAGGATGTGGGAATATGTAACGGGAATGGGATGTCGGCCCATGGGTTTACCCATGTTTAGGCCTATTTTGTGTGTATAAATAGATGTATAGGAAATGTAAAAGGGAGAGGAGAATGAAGGCATCTATGTGATGTTAGTATGCAAGTAGGCTAAGTGTCAAGAGTTGGATCTATGTGATCGGAAATTGTAAGGATTTGTGCATACTATGTGAGACTTGCAGAGTTAAGTGCAAGTCAGTGTAGCAAGATTGTGGAAGGCTTAGTGTTGGAACGCAAGGAAGAACGATCTAGCGAGCTGCGCAGATCTTTTGTCCTATGCGGAGTAAGGTTTTTGAGACTCTGTGCTTGTAACCGATTGACTGAAGACAATAAAGAAGAAGAGTTGGTGGACATTGCCCCAGGGTGGGGGTGAACCATGTAAACATTGTGTTGTTATGATTAATGTGTTTATGACTCTCTTGCTAAGTGCGTTGATAGAGATAGATAAATATGTTCATGCTTTGTACCAATGATGTGTAAGAATGTTAGATTTAACTTCTATGAATGTGATTAGTGCTTGATTCTGCTAGATATGATCCATTTGTTTGTGCTAAGTTCTTAATTACATTAGATCAGTGTGAATGTTGCGAAGCTCTGTTTTATTAGAAAAGTAGATATTGATTGCATATTGAGGATATGACGATGTTAAGTGCTCTATTAAGTATCATAATCACATATCTGTGTCCCAGCTAAGGTTGCAAACACCTGAGTCTTGCAACCACCCCTGCCTCTACCTCAAGTGAGACTTCATCTGCTTCACAGGTGTTGCCGAAAGGGCCGATAGTTAGGGTTTTTTTGGTCTGTTGTTGTAGCGTTGAACCCTGGGTCTGCCCCTGTGCCAACAAAAGGTTCTGTTGCCCAGACGGAAATTGTGATTGTTGGGAACTGAGAAAGAAGAAGCTTTGTGCAAAGATTCATCCTGAAGTTGTGAAAGATCTGTGCATAGATCTATCGCTCTAGTGCGCAGTATTCTACTTGATTTATAAAGCTCTGTGATAAAAGAAAGAAGCTCAATCTAAAGAAAATAAGTTGGATCTAAAGGAGAGAAGCAAGATCTGAAAGCTCTGTGCTCTAAGAAAGGTAAAAGTGAGAATTTCTGATTAAAAGAGGTAAGATCTACAAGCTTTGTGCTCTGATAAAGGTAAGAATAGTGAAAAGTTTTAGATCTAAAAGCTTTGTGCTCTGTAGAAATAAGATAAGTGGAATTTTTTGTATCTAGAGTATGGATCTAGGTATGTTTAATAGAGTATGTCCTAGTTCAAAAACTAGGGTATTGATATATGAAGGAAGATTTGATATTAATAAATCTGACAATAATAGTGAAAGATATGTTATACCTATGCATAGAAATAATGTTTGGACTGACAAGTGGATGCAGGATACTAGAAAGAATTTTTTGCAGGTTAGCTCCTATAATCCTAGCACGCAGTACCAGAAAGGTTGGGGATCATTTAAAAGAAAGAGAGGATTAACCCTTTGTTACAGTTGCAGAAGACCAGGACATCTTGCTAAGGAATTCCCTGGAAGAAGTCCTAGTTGTCTTTGTTGTAAATCTATGGACCATGAAGTGTTGGATTTCCCTAGAATGATTGCCAAGCTTGAGGGAATGAATCTGAACCAGGAAAACACTAACGCAAATCCAAAAATGGCAGAATCCCAGAAAGAATCAGAGAAATTATTGTTACAAATGAAAGAAACCTTGAATGACCACCGACATATCAGCTTGTCGGGGATATTCAAAGAAAAAGAATGCATCGAAGAAAGAATAGGAGACTTCAACATTGACTGTGTTCTGGATGAGGAAACACAGGTGAATATCATGATAGAGAGAAATTGGAAAGACATAGGGAAGCCTACTATGATTACTTCATTAGGAGGAATAGAATTATTCATAAGAAAACTAGTAAACCTATGTGGGAAGCTCGCTCGTATACCTATGCACGTTAATGGAACTTTGACAAAAGAAGATTTTGAGATTATTGAATTTATTGAAGACAACGCCCCGTTTACAATGTTACTAGCCATCCCTTTGATTGAAAGAGACCAGGCTAGAAGGAAAGAAGAAGAAGTAGTGTTAGAACAATAGAAGCAGGAGTTTAAAAAATTCATGACCAGAAGGATCGCACATTTGATTACGGAACAGGAGAACAGATCAAAGTTATTTAACACCATAGACCCTGATGTCGAAGTTGCAAGAACCCTATAAGACCAACAAAATACTGAAGTACTTATCCCAGATGAAGAAAAAGTATTGCCCTCGAATACTAGGAAAGAATCTCAACAACGCACAGTGATTGTGTCAAACGAAGATAAGAATTAGAATGGAAAAAGACATACCGAGACAAAGATCACTGGAAAAAAGGCTGGAAAGATAAGTAAGAAGAGGGATAAGATTGAAAAGTTACAGAAGATTCCAGAGGGAACCTCACAGAAGGAAAATTTGCAAAATTGGAGCTTCGTCGGGATATCAAAACAGCAACACATGGCACTTTACCATGGCGAAGCAATATAGTCGTTGGGGAACATTATAACCAGTAGATCAATGCTTCGAATGGATAGAAAACCATTTATGGCCAGCCATCTCACCATCCAACCATTGAGACCATGCCATAATGGACAAAATCGAGTTAATGAAGACCCCATACCCATTGTAAGCGACCCGTTGTCGAGTTACCTATTTATCCCACCGCGCCATGCACCGAGAACACTTTTTCCAATTGATAATTTGAGCACACAGACTAAATTGAGTTTATACCATGATCATCGTGCTTCTGCTCTCTCTCTCTTGTTACTGTGTCTAAGCTACACCCAAACCTGAGATTGTTAACCCCGAGCGTGTATGTCGGACGAGTTGAGCGCTGCAGAAAGAGTTGTTGAGGAAGTTTTGATCAACCTGATGACTGAAAGAGTCATGTCGAATAGAGGATTATCCACAGGTGTACAAGCATCATCCACGAGAGGAATGCCAGCCTCTCCATAAACTGCTCGAGTCGAACCATCCCAACCATCAAATGAGAAGCGAACTAAGCATAGGGATGATCTCGCAAATGCTAAGTTGATTATGATCATATTACCTACTTATATACCACCTTTGAGCGGTGTTTTAAACCGCAAAAGCGTACCTAGAGATTTTGAGTACGCCTTGGTCACTGCATACCTCCCGAAGGGGATACGCGCAGTTTGCGCAGACCAAGATAAGATTGTAGCGTTGAAGTTTAGTGACTTCAACCTCAGTGACCTAAAAGTTTACAACATGCTCGCCGCACATAAGTACCTGACCAGAACAAAGGGAAAGAATTCAAAGATCGTCCCTCAATCATGGACCCATAACCTCGCGCAGTCCACCATGCTGAACGCTATGAAGATTTTTCACTTCGGATGACACCAGGAGGTCAATGCATGTGTCAAATTGTTGTTGTCTTGTTAGAATGGAGGTTATATATGGTTAAATCATCGCATAACAGTGGATCCACCATTGATAAATCAGATCATTGAGCTTAGTATGCAAGGACCCGACCCACACGATTTATATCCTGGAAAATCCATGGACTACACTCTCACTCAAAGGATCAAGGAAACTTATGGAAATGTCGAGAGAGGAACATCAGGCTACAAGGTAGATTCTATCTAGAGTGGTGTAGTGTGCCTCACCTGTCAGATGAATGCAGGGAAGTTAGTACGCAAGAATTGACCCACCCAAGTGACTAGTTTTGTAGTCGACCTCACAGGGAAGTGCACGGAGGGCCTACAAATGAATTGGGTGAAGTACCTGGTGAACCAATTAGAACTTGACTGAATAGAAGCCCAAGATCAAGGGTACAAATTCCACTTCAGCTGGCTATTGATCCTAATCGCTTTCATCACCTGGGAGATGTCGGAAGGTGTGACCTTCCCAAACATCGAGCCATTTGAACCATTGGCCGCAAATTTCAGTACATTGCGGTACTCAGGTGACATGAATAAGAAATGGCAGTCAAATGGCATGTCCCATACATACTACAACCAGTTGAATCTAGCCATACAGTCCGAGCCTCGCATAAATTTGAATACTTTACACAGGTTCGGGCCTTTTATGAAGTTCAACACAAACCGCCATTTCATTTATATCATAGTGCACGCTGACGAGCACAAGCAGCAACTTCGGTCCTATTATAAGCTAACGGAGGAGGACTTGGAGGAGATCACCAAGGACTGGTCGACGGACCTCCTTATTCTAGCAGACCCTGTGGAGATATTCGACATAGACAGCCCAGAAACTACGCAGGATACACTCGGGCTGAGCAAGAGAAAGAAGACCGAAGAGGTCCATGATTTAGACAACGCATTTGTGAAGACCGCTTCCATATCACCTGAGCAAGGAGGTAATGATGCATATTTGAATTACATAGAGGTCGAGCAGTAGTAGGATGACGAGGTTGATCCCCTGAAAAAGAGGAAAGGTTCACCTCCGAAACCTTACTCCCGGAATAAATCGAAGGCCACTATGATGAAGATACAAACCGTCCTCACCTCTTATGACTTCAACTTCCTCATAGCATCCCTGAATGATGCTTTGCTAGAGATAGCGTGTTGGCCCTTGACTAGGTTTTGTTGATATCTGGTCAAGTTTGACCTATTTTTGGACTTCAACGGCCTGTCAAAGGAGGAGTGCAAGATGAAGCAGAGATCATAGGATCTCAGCCCCTTTTGGGTCCTTTTTGGGATGCAGGAATATGTAACAGGAATGGGATTTCGACCCATGGTTTTACCCTTGTTTAGGCCTATTTTGTATGTATAAATAGATGTATATGAAATGTAAAAGAGAGAGGAGAATGAGGCATCTATGTGATGTTAGTATGCAAGTAGGCTAAGTGCCAAGAGTTGGATCTATGTGATCATAAATTGTAAGGCTTTGTGCATACTGTGTGATATTTGTAGAGTTAAGTGCAAGTCATTGTAGCAATATTATGGAAGGCTTAGTACTGGAACACAAGGAAAAAGGATCTAGCGAGCTGCACACATATGTTTTCATGTGTGGAGTAAGGTTTTTGAGGCTCTGTGCTTGTAACCGATTGACTGAAGACAATAAAGAAGAAGAGTTGGTGGACGTAGCCCCAGGGTGGGGGTGAACCATGTAAACACTGTGTTGTTATGCTTAATGTGTTTATGACTCTCTTGCTAAGTGCCTTGATAGAGATAGATAAATATGTTCATGATTTGTGCCAATGATGTGTATGAATGTTAGATCNGACGTAGCCCCAGGGTGGGGGTGAACCATGTAAACACTGTGTTGTTATGCTTAATGTGTTTATGACTCTCTTGCTAAGTGCCTTGATAGAGATAGATAAATATGTTCATGATTTGTGCCAATGATGTGTATGAATGTTAGATCCAACTTCTATGAATGTTCTTAGTGCTTGATTCTACTAGATATGATCCATTTGTTTTTGCTAAGTTCTTAATTACATTAGATCAGTGTGAATGTTGTGAAGCTCTGTTTTATCAGTGAAGTAGACATTGATTGCATACGGAGAATATGACAGTGTTAAGTGCTCTATTAAGTATCATAATCACATATATGTGTCCTAGCTAAGGTTGCAGACACCTAAGTCTCGCCACCACCCCTGCCTCTACCTCGGGTGAGACTTCATCTGCTTCGCAGGTGTTGCAAAAAGGGTCGGTAGTTAGGCTTTTGTTAGTGCGTTGTTGTAGCGTTGAATCCTGGGTCTGCCTATATGCCAACACCATGTTGTTAATGAGATGTAATATAAGATATCAGTTTGGTTATGTTAAGTCAACCCAAAAAAAAAAAAATAGATAACAAAGTTTCATGTGGAATTGAACATCGCAAACATGATAATATATTTTGTTTTTGGCATGGCATGGAATGAGGCCAAATTCATAACCCATATGTATGGTAAAATATTTATGAGATAATGTAATAATTAAAATGTTGAAAAGAGAATCATATGACAACAAAGGGCAATATATAAGGGTATAAACATATTGTGCCAATGTATCAATCATGAGTGCAAAATATGATAGTGTTAAGAATGCGACGAGTGGGAAAATGGACCATATTTAGCAATAGGTTTAAAATCCATGACAATTATGCCAATTATTTCATCAACTTCACCAAGTACCATGTCAATGTTTCCAAAGTTTGTATTGAACTTATTGTCATCTGGAATGAACCTCTAACATGTCCAACATACATAATTTAAAATGTGTAGCAGCAACTCAGTGAGAGTGTGCAACACTTTGTGCAAACAATATGAAATGAGGGGGATCTTGGAAATGCTTTGTCGGCTAAGAATTGTTGACTAAAATGTTGTTCAACATCCACCTTCATCAAAAACACCTTCTTGTATTCAACAATGTCTCTCGCAAAGTGATACTGAAAATCAATATGTTTTTTCTTTGAATGATAAGTCAAGTTCTTCACCATGAAGATTCCACTTTGACTATCACAATATATCCTTACAGATTGTTGTACCAACCCAATCCCTGAACACAATTTGTGTAACCATATTGTTTCCTTGCTTGCATGAGTGGTTGCTATGTATCAGCTTCTATAGTTGAGAGTGCAACTACAGCCTATATTGTGTTCATCCAATGGATTGCTCCTCCAAATAGGTTAAATACATGCCCACTTTTAGATCTTATGCGATCTAGATTTCCAGCCCGAACTACATCAACAACCCCATGTATATCCAACACTCTGTCCAATCTCAGTCTTCCTTGGTATCACAATCCATAACTAGTAGTACCACGCAAATACCTGAAAACCCTCTTTACTATTTTTCATTGTTCTTTCCTTGGTTTTGACATATACCTACTCAAAATTCCAACTACATGTGCAATGTTCAGTCTATTAAAAACCATTACATCCATCAAACATCCAACCCACTATCATTAAGAACATGGGACATGTCCTCTTCCTCTTCTTATATCTTGGGACACTGATATACAGATAAATTTACACCTACAAGAATAGGAACCCTGACCAATTTACATTCCTGCAAATTAAACCTCTATAGTATTGTCTCGATATATTTCCTCTAATTTAAACAGAGTTTCTTATTTAACTGATATCTTTTAATTTTCATGTGCAAAATGAAATTTGTAGCACCAATATCATTTGTGTAAAATTTAGAGGACAACTGAGTTTTCACATAATCTCCTTGGTGTTTCCTATCAGCAGCATATAATCCATATACAAGACAAAATAAATAATATGATCACCAACTAATTTTAAATACACATAGTGATCGGCTTTTCTCCTTGTGAAGTCAAGTCCCATCATATAAGTAACATATTTTTTATACCATGTCCTTGGTGATTTCTTTAACCCGTGTAGGGACTTTTTCAACCTGCATACCAACTCTTTCTTTCCTTTCACTACAAATCCTTTCGACTGCTTCATGTAGATTTATTCTTCCAAATCCCCATGTAGGAATTTTGTCTTCACATCCATATGTTCTACTTAGAAATCAAAAGCAGTAGCAATAGATAAAATAAATCTAATAGAAGTTCACTTGGCAACATGAGAAAACATTTCACCAAAGTCAATTCCCTCTAGCTGGGAATAACCTTTTTCTACTAAATGAGTTTTGTATTTCTCCACTTTGACTTTTGCATTCAACTTATTCTTAAACACGCATTTCCTTCCAATGGGATTTCTTCTAGTCAGCAACTCCACTAGATCCCAAACCTCATTCTTGTCCAAGGAAGTCATTTCTTCAACCATGGAATTTTTCCATAGTTTGTCATCCTCTGAATCTACTACCTCCCTAAAACTTTTAGGATCATCATCAGTAATAAACAAAGCAAAATTTGAACGAAAATCAACTGGAGTGTACCTTTCCAGTTTTCTTCTTTCCTCAACTAGTCTCCTCAATACCGGAGTATGAGTCTCTTCTTATTCTTATTCATGTTCTTATGTAGAGTCTAATTCATTATCCTTCAATTCAAACTCTATTTTCTTTGGTTCTTCCTTCCTTGGTAGGACTTCCTATTTGACAACATCTTTGATTTATCTAAATACCACATCTCAACTATACACTACCTTCTTGGTTTCTGAGTTCCAAAGCTTATAACTTTTGAGACCATATTTATAGCCAATAAAGATACACTTTTCATCCTTTTTATCCAACTTACTCTTGTTTTTCTTTGGAACGTGAACATAGGAATCATAACCAAATACCATGGGATGTGTAAGAGAGGGTTTCTTACCAGTCCATACCTCATGTGGATTATTTTCATCCAACGTTGATGGGGATGATTGATTGACCGAGTAACATGCAGTACCCACTGCCTCTGCCTAGAATTCATGTCCTAACCTAGCACCATTGAGCATGCTCCTTTATTTTTCCAGTAGTGTCATGGTCATCCTTTCTACAACTCAATTATATTGAGGCGTGTATGGAATAGTATGTTGCCTTGATATATCATAGTTCTTACATAATTCCTTGAATTCATTTCCACATAATTCTCCACCATTGTCCATCCTCAACACCTTAATTCTCTTCTCTGTCTTATTCTCCACAAGAACCTTAAACTCTTTAAATTTTTCAAAGACTTCATATTTCTTCTTGAGGAAATAAAATATGTATTCCTTGAGAATTCATCTATAAATGAGACATAAAACACATATTTACCCAGTGATGGAACTGACATAGGTCCAAACACATCATTGTGCAGCAACTATAAAATCCCCTCTACTCTTGTAGCACCAGAGTAGAATATTACACGATTATGTTTCCCATATAAACAATGTTCACATAAATCAAAATATAGAGTACAATTGAACATACCTTCAACCATACCTTTACCATGTAGTAATTGAAGGCCCTTCTCTCCGATATGCCCCAGTCTTTGATTCCACAACATAGTCTTTTCTCTAGAGACTATAGGATTTTTTTCTTCTTCATCTCCAATCTCATGAAAAATGAAATTTTTGCACCCGTCGCTAATATTGCTTCTCGGTATCTTATACAAAATTCCAATATGAACTCCCTTCAACAACACCATTTCCCCTCTAACCATCCTGCAAGTTTATTTTTCAAACATTGTTTTTACACCTGCATCATCCATCTTGCTTACATAAATCAAATTTATGGCCAATCCTAGGATGTGAAAAACACCAAGGAGTGTTCCAATCTTACCATCCATGAGCTTCAAATTGAATTTTCCTTGTCCTATGATTTTGGTTGTCAAGACATCTCCTAGAAAAATGTCACCTCCATTATACATGGCATATTCACATAACCACTCCATGTGGAGAATCATATGAAAGGATTCACTTGAGTCCACCATCCATGCCTCATGATCTGTATGTGTGCTTGAAGAAGCCAAGTACACATCCCCTCCTTCATCTGCGAAGGCTTTTTCTTCTTTAGTAGGAGCATCATCAAATCATTTCCCTCTCTTGACACTTTTAGATCTACAGTGTTTCTTGTAATTCCCTTGTTTTCCACATCTCCAACATACCTTTACAAATTTTCTGAGAGATTTAGATGTTCCCCTAAATTTAGATCTCCCACTTGAGGACTTAGATCTATTTCCTTCCTAGGAGCATCCTCTTGCAAATAAATCATTTGTTCTCTAGATTTTCATGTTTTTTCGCCTCATCTCCTCCAACAAAAAGGATGAGACCACATCATCAAAACTTAAATTAGTTGAATTACTACCTATGGCCACAACCATACTATCCCATGAGTTTGGTAAAGAGCACAAAAAATCGATACACTTATATTCATCAAAAAAATTAATATCAATAGATAGCAATTGACTTACCATAGTATTGAAGGAGTTAGCACCAATATTATTTTTAGTGCCTGGCCATCATCCAACATCTCCAAGGTCAGTTTCAAAAGGAAGCTTTATCATTTCTTAGCTTCATTTCCATTGCAACTGTGCACTGCAAACTTGATTGTGCGCTGCAAACTGCATTGTGTGTTGCAAACTCAATTGCGCACTACAAACTTCACTACCCGTTGCAAACTCAAATGTGCATTGCAAACTCAATTGCGCACTGCAAACTCACCTTTGCACTGCAAACTCAACTGGTACACAGAGAAATCGCATTTTCATCATAACTTTTAAATGTCAATTTGGGTTCTTCTGAAATTCTTTTTGGAGATGAATCATTATATTATTGACATTCTGACCAAAAATAAGCCTGACCCAGTTCGTCCTTTGGCAGAAAAGTTGAAATCATCACCTACAAGAAAGTTTGCAGCGAATCCTGAAATTGTGTTGCAAACTCTAAAAGTCTAATTAATCTGAGTTGTAGGAGGGATGCCACTTGTCTGAGGAGGTTTGAATGGGTTCTCAGAGATCATTTATACACAAAGGGACACTTGTACCTAAGATTCATCTCCATTAAATATCCATGCAATGACTTGGCTACAGTTGCATTTATTCTAAAAGATGGTTTCTAGGAATCAAGGCATTAGTTAGATATTATATTTGCCACATATCTCTAAGGAATAGAATCCAATGCATGGAGTAGGTTGCGACCTCCTAGAGATATTATTGATGTAATTTTCTATTTAATGAGAGAGAGGACTCAAAATAATATTGGGAGAGAGTTAGGGGAGATTGAGGCAGTTTAGTTGTGTATGTTGATTTGTAAGCTTGCTGGGCATATCAGAATGTAACATTTTTTCCATTAGAGATTCATGAGAGTTGTTACTATTAGATTGTATTTTCTTTATTTTCCATTTTACATTTTCATCTTTCTTTAATGAATTTAATACATTGAGGATCAATGGTTTTTCATAGGTAGGAGATTCATGAGCTACAAAGGATTTGCAGTGATTTCCTTCTTTCATGATTTCTATTCAAGTATTCTTTTTATTCATTTTGCAAAGAGGATCATTGCTTGATGAATATTTCTTCCTAGTGTTATCTACTTCATTCTTATTTTCATCATTATATATCCCTTTTGTCTGGTAGGAATCTTGATTGCCTTTGATCTGTAGAATGTTATGACTCCATGCCCAATGGAATGTCTCTGTAGACAGTTTTTTGCTCTCTTTCTTGTTCTTTCTTTCTAATCCACCTACCATAAAATTGATTTAATTATTCAAATTCTGATAGGTATTAGGCTTGTTCTTAAAGTAGTCTAAGAAAAACTTCTAGTGCTAACATTTTTGGCATCGTTGTCGAGGACGAAGTTGAAGATTTTCCCTGGGAGAACGACAAATCTTAGATCTAGCCTTTTATGGTGAAAAAAGGTTGTTGACACAGTACAAACTGCATCATTCACCTGGCGACTCCATGAAAGACAAATCTAGTGTCGACTCCATAATTTCATAATTTCAAAGGCATTTGTTGTTGTTTTGGCTCAGAGGTTTGCACCTCTTAACTTCTACAGTTCCTGGTTTCCCAAATCCAATACCTCATATATCATAATGGGGAGATTTTCTACCTATATTCAGAGAAAGGAAGGAGGATAATCCTGCACAGCACCTCATTATGTTTCATCAATGTATGGATCAGTTAGATATACATCATGAGGATGTGCTCATGAAAATGTTCATGTATTCACTAGAAGGAGATGCTCAAGGATGGTATAGATCTCTTCCTCCCTCAAGTATTTCATCATTACAAGAGTTTCATCCCGTGTTTCATCATCATTTCAAAATATTTTATCCAACTAATCTTCTTTTTGAAAATTATTGTAAATAATTTGAATTCTACATCCAACATTCATTTAGTAATTCTTTTGGTTATAAGGATAAATCTAAAAAAACTATTGAGCATGTATAGGAATAATCATCCCCATGTAAAACCTTCTCTAGTTCTTTAGTTTCTAAAGAAGAGTCTATTGATTATTATGATAAGGATGTTACTGATAGCAACACTCTAGAATGATGCAGACCCCCTATCCCTCCTCATGGTTGTGTGACCTCTCAGTCAGGATCTTCTGATTCTGGAGCCTAAGTGGCTCTTCTGGTTCCGAACTGGAACCCTTCGGTGAATATACAGGTCCCTTACAAATTCTCAGTTGGATTTTTCTAAGCGCCAAGCGTGAGCTCCCACAGTGCGTGACCAAGGGTTGTGACCGCACCCTTATCCTTCATGTCTTTCGGTATTTCGTGATCTCGCGACTCGGAGTTTGCAGCGCAAGAACTCCACCCTCCCAACTCGCGATACCCGAGTTTGTGAATTGGCCTGACCTCGCTATTTTTTTATTCAAGGTTCTGGAAGTCAAGCCTTATGTCCTTCCAACTTGCGAGACCCAAGACCACGATGTGGATCAACGGTCCAGATCTGCCTGTAGCCGATGGTCCAGATCAACTCATGATCTCTTGATTCAGAGGTTTGAAAAACAAGACCTCCATCCTTCCAGCNCCGAGGTTGCGATGTGGACCAACGTTCCAGATCCGCCTGTGTTTAACAGTTCAGATCAAATCGCTATCTCGCAACTCGGAGGTTTGAAAAACAGGGAACTCCACTTCCTGGTTCACGATATCCGATTTCACGATGTGGACCAATGGTCCAGATCCGCCTGTGATCGACGGTTCAGATCAAATTGCAGTCTCGCAACTCCGAGGTTTGAAAAATGAGGGACTCCGCTTTCCGGTTCACGATATCTGAGTCCGTGAGTTGGGTCGACTCCGCTATTTCATGATCTCACGACTTAGGGTTTTGGAAGATAAGACCTCTATCCCTCTGGTTGGTGATACCTGAGTTCGCGAACTGAACCAACGGTCCAGATCTATCTGAGATCGATGGTCGTAGTTCCTCCTGAGCTTTTGGACGTCAAGTATCCCTCGCCGCTAATCTCCTTGCAGCTCCACCTTATCCAATGGTTTGTGGGGTTTTGGTGTTCATCCTCAAGGACTCTCCATCGTCCTTTCAGATCTTTGAACTCCCTTCACCAAGATCTACACAGTGTTAAATTTTGCGCTCCTCCTTCCAATCGGATGATCTGCTGGAATCCCCACAGCGATCCAACGCTCAAGGGCGTTCTTCCTCCTGAGATTTTACTCGACTTCGACTTAGAAGATTTTTTAAGTTTGTGAAGACTCAATATTCTCTCCTTCTAGGGAGTAAGTTCCTTGTCTTGATAACACCTTCCGAAGTGTTATCCCCCTTGAGCTTTGTCTGGTTCATACTTCAGTCTCCCGCGCACTCCTTGCGTCTGAGGGATTTTGATAGCTCAGATTCACGGAGTTTTCTCTCTGGATCAATGCACACCTTTTGGAGCTCCCAATGAAGAGAAAAAAAACTCCACAACATTCCTCCCTGGCTCTATGCACACCTTGCAGAGATCCAAATGAAGAGAAACAATTGAAACTACCAAAATCTCACAGTTCCATTCACTTGTTTATAAAACAGAAAACAACAGGAAAATACACACAGTTCAAGCACAACACATTTGGATCAATTTTCCATTATGTTATATTCATAAGTTCCCACTATATACATAATACATACAAACTACAGTAGCTCCAAAAGCTGAGATTTTCTACTCACTCGCAGTTCTCTCACAGATCAATTTCTCTCCCTTTCTCTACTTGCCACTAGCTGGCTTACAAACTTTTACATACCCCAAAATATCCCTAGGGTTTCCCCTGGTTACTTGCCTACTCTAAACCTTATCCTATGCTATCTTAGGTCGGTTTCTTTCTAGAGCTGAAGTAGAAACTTTTGCTCTATTTTACAATTTCAAAAACTTGCTTCAAAGGGAAAAACCCGACACCGGTTCAAGTGTGCCTCCGAAGGTGAATTTCAGCATTGTGTGGAGGCGGATCACGAAATCGTTTGTGACTGCTCACGTTGAAGTTCTAAAGGAAATATCATGTGTTGGGTGGTCCCACCTCTGCACGCTTTCCAACGATGCTCCTGCATCATACTTCCCTTGACAAAAATTCATGGACTCCTATCCATGAGCTCCTCTACTGACTTTCCCTACTTCTGGATAGCAGCTTCATTTTCCCAACTAGCGTCTTCTATGGGGCATCCATTTCATTTGACCAGATACTCAAAATAATTCTTCCTCCTGGTCTTCTTGCCAATCCTCTAATCCAGAATCTTATCCATCTGTAGCTTCTCTGCCACAGGCATCTGCTTCTCCCACTGAATCTTTCCTTGATCTTCTAATCCTTTTGTGTCATATTTCCTGTAAGGGTACAGGTCTGAGACGTTGAATATGGGTGAAATTCCCACACCATCTGGTAGCTCGATCTCATAGGCGTTTGCATCAAACTTCCTCAAGATCTTATAGAGTCTTATCCTCTTCATCTTCAATTTGTTATATGTTCCCCTAGGGAACCTTTCCTTCCTGAGATGTGCTAAAACCTGATCTCCCACTTCAAATTGAAGTTCCTTGCGATGTTGGTTATCTCTTTGTTTGTATTTCCGATTAGAACTCTGTAATTGTTCTTTGATATGACTATGGAGTCTCTGCATTTCAGCAGCAAAATCCTCTGCTCCAACGCTTCTGATCTCTCTCTGTTCTAAGTCCCTTAACTCAGACACTCCCTTGGGTTGCATTCCATATAGTATTTGGAATGGGCTCCTCCCAGTGCTTCTGTTTGGTGAGTCATTGTATGCAAATTCTGCTTGTGGTAGAATCTAATCCCATTGGTTATGATGTTCAGTAACCAGACTTCTCAATAAGTTCCCCAGGCTTCTATTTACCACCTCAGTCTGCCCATCTGTCTGAGGGTGATAAGTTGAGCTGAAGGAAAAATATGTCCCCATATTCTTCCACAACATCCTCCAAAAGTGACCAACAAATTTTGTGTCTCTATCTGAGACAATGCTCCTAGGTAGGCCGTGAAGTCTCACAACTTCTCTGAAAAACAGATTCACAACATGTGTTGCATCACGGGTCTTCTAGCATGGGATGAAGTGTTCCATCTTTGAAAATCTATCCACCACCACAACTATGGAATCAAATCCTCTTTGTGTTTTTGGCAATCCCAACACAAAATCCATGCTTATTACATCCCAAGGCCTCTCTGGTATTGGCAATGGTTGATACAATCCAGTGTTCTATCTTTTCCCCTTTGCATGTTGGTAGATTTTACATATGTTCACCAACTTTATCACATCTGTTCTCATACCTGGCCAATAGTACAAACTGCTCAATAGTGCAAACATTTTATCGTGGCCGAAATGTCCAGCCAATCCTCCACTATGCTTCTCCTTCAGAGGATTGTCCCTCATTGAGCATCTTAGTATGCACAATTGATTTCCTTTGAACAACAATCCTTCCTGAACCATATACTCTTTCCACTGACTTCTATCTCTCAATACAGGGCTTGTACATGCTTCGTAGGCCTCCTTGAAATCTGTATCATCACAATACATATCCGTAAGGTGTTCAAACCCCAAGGTCTTCACTTGGAATTCTTGCAGAATTAATCTCCTGCTTAATGCATCAACAACCTTGTTAGCATTCCCAGCAATATGTTTTATGACAAAAGTAAAATTTTGCATAAATTCAACCCATTTTGCATGTCTCTAATTCAGTTTTTCTTGTCAGGTTATGAATTATAAAGCTTGGTTATTGTTGTACAAGACAAACTCTTTCGGGACAAGATAATGCATCCATTTCTTCAATGCTTGAATGATGGCATAGAATTCCTTGTTGTATGTGGAGTATTTCCTCTTAGTCTCATTCATATTCTCGCTGAAATAGGCAATAGGCCTGTTATCCTGACTCAGAACAGCTCCTATTGAAACTCCACTTCCATCACATCTCACCTGAAATGTCTTCCCAAAATTTGGCAAGATCAGAATTGGTCGTTCTGTTATCTTCTCCTTTAGTATATTGAAGCTCCTTTCATCCTCCTCTATCCATTTAAAGGAATTGTGTTGCTTCTTTACTGTATCCATCATTGGCGCACAAATTCCACTGAAGTCTCTAATGAACTTTCTATAGAAACTTGCTAAACCATGAAAGCTCCTTACCTCGAGCATGCTCCTTGGTGACGGCCATTCTCTGATTGCTTTCACCTTCTCTGGATCCATATTCAGTTCATTCGAAGAGATCACGAAACCCAAATAAATGAGTTATGTCTTCATAAAAGAGGACTTCTTCAGATTGATCAGCAACTTCTCCTGTTGTAGCCTCCTCATTACTAGCGTTAGGTGCCTCAAATGCTCCTTTTTAGTCCTGCTAAAGACCAGTATATCGTCCAGATATACAACCATGAACTTGCCAATGAAATTTTTTAGAATTTCATTCATCGACCTCATAAAAGTGCTTGGGGAATTCATTAAGACAAATGGCATAACTAGCCACTCATACAGGCCTTCATTCATCTTAAAGGTTGTTTTCCATTCATCACCTTCTCTCATCTTGATCTGGTGATATCCACTTTTTAGATCTATCTTAGAAAAGAAATTTTCTCCACTTAAGCAATCCATTAAGTCATCCATTCTCGGTAAAGGAAATTTGTACCTGATGGTGATCTTGTTGATGGTTCTCGAGTCTTTGCACATTCTCCATCCTCCATCCTTCTTTGGGCTTAACACAGTTGGTATTGCGCATGGGCTCAAACTTTCCTTGACCAAACCCTTATCTAGCAATTCTTGGACTTGGCTCTTCACCTCCTCATTTTCTCGAGGTGTTAATTTGTACGTTGCCTTGTTTGGAGGGCTTGCTCCTAGTATCAAGTCGATATGATGACTGATACTCCTGATGGGTGGCAATGATTTTGGCAGCTCATCCACCACTATATCAGCAAAATTACCCAGCAGCTCCTGAACTTCTTCAGGAAAATCATCCATTGATGTACTCATAAGGATGACTCTGGGGTTCCTCACCAAAGTGAACTACATATCCTGTTCTTCCTTGACTTCCTTCAGGAGTTCCTTCCCACTCATGAGAAGTATGCTTGTGATGGCTTCCTCTTTCGCTTTCTTCTCCTCCATCGGTAGCAACATATGCGTTCTACCATTCTTCTCCAATGTGTATGTATTCTTCTTTCCATCGTGAATGACATTTTTGTCATACTACCATGGTATTGCCAACAAAATGTGGCATACGTCCATGGGAATTACATCACATGTTATTTCATCTTTATATCCTCCTATTTTAATTTCAACCAGGCATTGTTTAGTAATCATTACCTGGTGTCCTTTTTGCAGCCATGAGACTTTGTATGGCCTTGGATGTGTAGTTGTCTTAAGCTCCAATTTCTCCACCATCTCTGTGGATACTAGATTGTCAGTGCTCCCACTATCAATGATCACCTTGCATACTTTATCCTTAGTCTTGCAAGCTGTCCTAAAGAGATTATTTCTCTGCATTGGCTTCTCAATTTCTGCCTCTAGTTTTAAGAGAACTTTTCTCAACATTGGGGATGCTCCATCCTCTACCCCTTCTGCTTCAACATCTCTTTTCCTTGCTTTTGAAATGTGATCTTCTCCTCCTTCCTTCTTCTTCTTGGGACATTCCCAAGACATGTGCCCTATCTTTTCACAGTTATAGCACCTTACTCCTCCTCTCCCTCTTCCTCTAGAAGAGTTCATTCCACCATTCTATCTTCCTCATGAACTTCCTCCTCATTCTGATTGATTGTGTGGTTTCTCATCCTCATCCTTAAACTGATGTGCTTTGTCATGGTTAAATCCCTTACTTTTTCTTGGGATCGAGCCTTTACCTCTTTCTCGCTGGTTTTGTTTTCTGGCCAGCTTCTCCTCTTCCTTCAGCGCAAACTGATAAGCATCTTCCACGGTCCTCACTGACATCATGCTCAGCTCATCCTGGACTTCATATCTCAAGCCATTTACATATCTGGCAAATTTTTCTTCGTCCCTCTCCCTTTGTCCAGTTCTGATGTTCAGCCTGTAGAACTCCTCGGTGTACTCCTTTACTGTCATTCCTTTCTATCTCAGGTTCTATAGCTTCCTGAATATATTGATCTGGTAGTCCTTGGGTATGAACTTAGCCTTCATCTTGGCTACCATGTTGTCCCAACTCTTTATCCTATGTTTTCCTTTACTTCTCCTCTCAGCCTGCAGTTCGTCCCACCACAGCACTGCATGACCTTTTATCCTGGTGACTTCCTGCTTAACCTTCTTGTCCTCATCGATGTCTTCATAGTCAAAGTGTTTGTCCATGGACCTTATCCATTCCAACAGTTCTTCAGCATCTATATTTCCCTCATACATGGGGAACTCTATCTTAGCTCTGCGTCCCAACCTGGCAACTACTCTCAAAAAATGTTCTTCTGAAGCATCCTCTTCTTCAACCTCAACCTCTTCACTTTCTGCATCACTGACATCCCCAACATCAGGTGCTCTTCTCTGTGTTGCTTCCATTGCTTCCATTCAGGTGCGAAACTCTCGTATCTCCCTTTCTACAGCGTGGTTGGCTAAAGGCAGCTCTCATCTTCTTGGTGGGATTGTGTTGACTGTCTGTCACACATAGAGTACAGATCCGAGTTTTCTATATCCTTCTTTTTCCTCCTTCACCTGAAATCTACAAATGAAAAATGCACTCTAATACCACTTGATGCAGACCCCCTATCCCTCCTTAGGGTTGCACGACCTCCCGGTCAGGATCTTCTGATTCTGGAGCCGAAGTGGCTCTTCTAGTTCTGAACTGGAACCCTTCGATGAATATACAGGTCCCTTACAAATGCTCAGTTGTCTTTTTCCAAGCGCCAAGCATGAGCTCCCACAATGTGTGACCAAGGGTTTTGACCGCACCCTTATCCTTCCTGGATTTCGGTATTTCGCGATCTCGCGACTCGGAGTTTGCAGCGCAAGAACTCTTCCCTCCCAACTCGCGATACCCGAGTTCACGAATTGGCCCAACCTCACTATTTTTCGATTTAGGGTTCTGGAAGTCAAGCCCTCTGTCCTTCCAACTTGCGAGACCCAAGACCACGATGTGGATCAATGGTCCAAATCCGCCTGTATTCAACGATCTAGATCAACTCTCAATCGTGTGATTCAGAGGTTTAAAAAATAAGACCTTCATCCTTCCAACTCGCGATACCTGAGGTTGCGATGTGGACCAATGGTCCAGATCTACCTGTGCTCGACGGTTATGATCAAATCGCCATCTCGTGACTCAGAGGTTTGAAAAACAGGGAACTCTGCTTCCCGGTTTGCGATATCCGAGTTCACGATGTGGACCAATGGTCCATATCCACCTGCGATCGATGGTTCAGATCAAATCGCAGTCTCGCGACTCGGAGGTTTGAAAAACAAGGGACTCCTCTTTCCGGTTCACGATATCCGAGTCCGCGAGATGGATCGACTCCGCTATTTCATGATCTCGTGACTCGGGGTTTTGGAAGACAAGACCTCTATCCCTCTAGTTGGCGATACCTAAGTTTGCGAACTAAACCAACGGTCCAGATCTATCTGAGATCAATGGTTGTAGTTCCTCCTGAGCTTTTGGATGTCAAGTAGCCCTCATCGTTAATCTCCTTGCAGCTCCACCTTATCCAACGGTTTGTGGGGTTTCATTGTTCCTCCTCGAGGACTCTCCACCGTCCATTCAGATCTTTGAACTCCCCTCGTCGAGATCTACGCAGCATTAAAGTCTGTGCTCATCCTTCCAATGGAACGATCCGCAGGAATCCCCACAGCAATCCAACGCTCAAAGGGGTTCTTCCTCCTGAGATTTTACTCGACTCTGACTTAGAATATTTTCTGAGTCTACAAAGACTCAATATTTGCTCCTTCTAGGGAGTAAGTTCCTGGTCTCAATAACACCTTCTGAAGTGTTATCCCTCCTGAGCTTTATCTGGTTCAGACTTCGGTCTCCCGTGCACTCCTTGCATCTGAGGGATTTCGATAGCTCAAATTCGCGGCATTTTCTCTCTGGCTCAATGCACACCTTTTGGAGCTCCCAGTGAAGAGAAAAAAAAATCCACAACATTCCTCCCTATCTCGATGCACACCTTGCAGAGCTCGAAATGAAAAGAAACAATTGAAACTACCAAAATCTCACAGTTCCATTCACTTGTTTATAAAACAAAAAACAACAGGAAAATACACATAGTCCAAGCACAACACATTTGGATCAATTTTCCATTATTTTCTATTCATAAGTGCCCACTGGCTACATAATACATACAAACTATAGTAGCTCCAAAAGCTGATATTTTCTGCTCACTCACAGTTCTCTCACAGATCAATTTCTCTCATTTTCTCTACTTGTCGCTAGCTGGCTTACAAACTTTTACATAACCCAAAAGATCCCTAGGGTTTCCCCTGGTTACTTACCTACTCTAAACCTTATCCTATGCTATCTTAGGTTGGTCGCTTTCCAGAGCCGAAGTGGAAACTTCTGCTCTGTTTTACAATTTCAAAAACTTGCTTCAAAGGGAAAAACCCGGCACCGGTTCAAGCGTGCCTCCGAAGGTGAATTTTGGCGTTGTGTGGAGGCAGATCCCGAAATCGTTTGTGACTGCTCACGCTGAAGTTCCAAAGGAAATCTCATGTGTTGGGTGGTCCCACCTCTGTGCACTTGTCAATGATGCTCCTGCATCATAGACACATTTGTCCTTGATCTGAATGTCTCTAGCAGTTTTGAGGTTGCTCTAAATTTTCATGAAGATCAAGTTGTTTCTTTTAAGTATTCATATTCCAAAGAAATAATGTACACATCAACATATGATAGCTATGAAAATGATGTTTTTCATGAATAGTTGCAGAAGAATATCTTCCTAGGGTTTTTCAAGAGGTTTCCTACGATATGTTTTCACTTGTGATTGAAGAGAAGGATGATAAACAGGTCCCTGAGCTTGTGTGTGTTCAAATTTTACATGTTTATGATAAATTTGAAAATATACTTACTCATGCAAAATATCATTAAGACAAGCTTCATTTTCATCCTTCACTTGAAATATTTGACAACAGTGGAAATATATTGCAGCAATCTTTTGTTTTACAGAATATGAGAGATCATAATGTTATTTGCATAGAAGATTCAGTACAGTGGCAAACTTATCCTTTGGATCAGCCCAAAAACTTTTGTCATGAGTCTCATGATCCCATGGCCGATTGGGAGTCTCTATTTTCAAAATCTTCACAGACTGGCAGTTTTTGCATGGTGTTTATTTGTTGTCGTAAGTATGATTTGTCTAAGAATTTTTTGTTGCATACATTAAATTATTTTTATGGTTTTTCAGACAGCTACAAGCATAAATCCATGCCAAGAAATCAGTTGCCTGATTGGCTATTTTTGAAATTTGTATATACATGATAAAGTGATTCTTTAGTTGGTTGGTATAGGAATTGTAAATAAATAAGCTTGATATTTCAATAATTTCCCTCAGTTTACACAGTGTGTGAATGTTTTAACTTCCAATAAAGAGCAGAAGTATACTTCAGGCAGGAACAATTCACAGTTTATAGCTCAGTTTGACTGTAGCGCATGATGGACAGCTACAAGTTTCATATTTTCAAAATGGATAAGGCACTCGAACTACAAGTTCTTGGAAGCTCACAGGGAGCATGCCATTCCCCAGTATGAGCCAATGTTAGCACCAATATTGTTTTTAGCACATGACCATCATCCAACATCTCCAAGGGTCGGTTTCAAAAAGAATCTTTATCATTTCTTAGCTTCATTTCCATTTGAAAATGTGTGTTGCAAACTTGACTACGCGCTGAAAAATTCATTGTGCGCTGCAAACTCAAATGCATGTTGCATACTCAAGTGCACACTGCAAACTCAAATGCATGTTGCATACTCAAGTGCACACTGCAAACTCAATCACATGTTGCAAACTCACCTATGCACTACAAACTCAACTGGTACACAGAAAAATTGTATTTTCATCATAACTTTTAAATGTCGATCTCGGTTCTTCTAAAAAACGTTTTAGAGATGAATCATTATATTATCAACTTTTTAACCAAAAATCAGCCTGACCCAATTCATCCTTTGGGAGAAAAGTTGAAATCATCACCTACAAGAAAGTTTGCAGTGAATCCTTAAATTGTGTTGCAAACTCTAACAGTCTGATAAATCCGAGTTGTAGGAGGGATGCCACCTGTCTGAGGAGGTTTGAATGGGTTCTCAAAGATCATTTAGACACCAAGGGACACTTGTACCTAAGATTCATCTCCACTAAATCTCCATGCAATGAGCTGGTTGCAGTTGCATTTATTCTAAAAGATAGTTTCCAAGAATCAAGGAATTCGTTGGATTTTATGTTTGCCACATATCTCTAAGGCATAGAATCCAATGCATGGAGTAGGTTGCAACCTCCTAGAGATATTATTGATGTAATTTTCTATTTAATGATAGAGAGTGTTGGGTATGTGTTATATTCTTTGCATGTGTGTGTGTGGCACGTCAGATTCGACAAATGTGTTTGGTGTTTTTTCTATTTTAGAGGATTTTTCTATTTTTAGTGGTTTTATAAATTAATCCTAGATTAATGGATTAGGGTTTTTGTATCTACAGAATGCCTAAAAACATTGTATATATATTGTATGTTGAATGGTGAAATTAATACAATGAAGCGTTGAATGGTTTTCTCTCAGTTAAGGGTTCCCGGTATAAATCTTTGTGTACTATGTGTATGAGCCATTGACTAATTTCTGTTTTTCTTAAGAATCTATATGCATTACTTTACTTCACAGGTTTAAAAACTTAGAGAGAGGACTCAAAATATCACTAGGAGAGAGTTAGGGGAGCTTGAGGAAGTTTAGTTGTGTATGTTGATTTGTAAGCCTGCTGGGCATATCAGAATGTAACATTTATGTCTTTAGACATTCATGAGAGTTGTTACTATCAGATTGTGTTTTCTTTGTTTTCCATTTTACATTTTCATCTTGCTTGAATGAATTTAAGACATTGAGGATCAATGGTTTTTCATGGGTAGGAGATTCATGAGCTGCAAAGGATTTGCAGTGATTTCCTTCTTTCATGATTTATGTTCAAGTATTCTTTTTATTCATTTTGCAAAAAGGATCATTGCTTGATGAATATTTCTTCTTAGCGTTATCTACTTCATTCTTTTGTTCGTGATTATATAGCCCTTTTTTCTAGTAGGCAGCTTGATTTCCTTTCATCTGTAGAATGTTATGACTCCATGCCCAATGGAATGCCTCTGGATACAGTTTGTTTCTCTCTTTCTTGTTCTTTCTTTCTAATCCACCAACCATAAAATTTATTTAATTATTCAAATTTTGATGGGTATTAGGCTTGTTCTTAAAGCAGTCTAAGAACAACTTCTAGTGCTAATAGAAGGCATTCAGATGCTTTGTCACCAAGCCTCCATATTTCATGCTCAAGTTGTATAGCTTCTTCCGTGGGAACAATTTGATTACCATGGAATTAGATTGATACAAAGTCCCTAACTTATTCCATAAATCCTCGGTCGTAGCTTCCCTAACACATTCAATCATAATGAATCTAAGAGACACAAGTGGATTGTGATTTTCTTCTTCTGATCCAACTTTGCCTAGTCTTGTGCTAATATTCTTGTAGGTGTAGTACTTGGATCCACAAAAATCCATTGATCTTTTTTCCACCAACACATATTCCATATTGAGCTTCCACATCTCAAAAAATTTCCCATTAAATTTCTCAAATAGTATTTTTGAACTACTCACCACTTCTTTTCACCATAAGAATCAATACTACATATCTCCCACTGTAACAAGGTTTATCATAGACTTGAGCCAAATCCCTAACCACAAAGGCATCCCCCTGAAGACAAATAACCACTCTAATACCAAATGTAACCTTGTACAATTAATTATTGCAAATGGATTCTTAATAAAAACAAAAAAGATACAATGGCACACACACACACACATCACACGGAGATTTTTCCTTAGAAATGCAAACCGAGAAAACCAATAACTTGTTTAGAGTCGCACCTCTAATTATTTATTCATCATATTTTATTGTTTACAATATGTATATATGTATGTCGCACCTCTAATTATTTATTCATCATAATTTATTGTTTACAATATATATACACGATCCCACAGCATCCAAAACACCTAATCGGTTGACCTAGATTAGTCAAAAACCTTAATTCCTTAACCGGAATTCGAAAACCATCAGTGAAAACCATGTGCTGAAAATCGCTAAAAATTTGATGCAAAAACCACCCAAAAAAAACTTGGGGGATCCGCCCCCATGCACCCAGTGCAATGCAACACTTGGGCCTTTATCATGAAAATAATATAACGCATACCCAACACATATGGGGTCAAAAATAGATCATTCTTTGGGAGAATGAACTGGATGGTTTTAGGGTGAGGCTTAGAGGTTGTCCACTACTAACCCTAGGAAATCCTCCTAAAATGTTAAGTGATGATACAAAGGAAGCTTTCTCCACTAGTAAACCTTCCAAGGATTTTGACAACAAGGGTTTGTTCAAAAATTATCCAATAGGATGAATACCTACCACTAGACAAACAACATCAATCCAAAAATACATTATTAAAAAAAACCACAAAATCAAAATAGAACACTTACTCAAAATATCTAGCATCCATCAAAACCCTAATTTCCATGTCATCCAAGTAGTAGAAGATCCACAAACATATCTCCCAAAAAACATCGCCCTATTTAACCATCCATAGCATTCTTAGTGAAAGACAACAAGTAGAGGTAGACAAGTCATGATAAATCTCCACACTTAGCAATGATTTGAAAGTAAGAAGTTATTCTCTTATTTATATGAGAGATATAACACCCTTCTCACACAATACAAGCCCTAAAAACATAAAATAATGCCTTATGTATCATAAACCCTATAGATAAGGAAACAATACATTAAAAAATAATCCATGATACATGAGTGGATAGGTTTGTAAGACCTCCAAGGTGAATTAACCTAGCTCATACATCGAATTATCCCACAAGTGCTCTAGATCTCACATGTGCAGCATGTGTGGACTCAAAAGGGGACGAATCAGACCAAAAAGGTGAAAATATGTTTGTTATCACACAATCTGTACTTTCCCAAAGCCCAAGGCAAGTGAGGAAGATTGGCATAACAATGGGATATCATATCACTGTCACCTAAATAGGAAATCCCCTCTTTTAGGGAAGGATGTAATTCCAACCCAGGGGAGGAACCCTCGGTGACCTAAAGGGTTGGATAGACTAATTTTATGTCAAGAGATAACCCCCCTCTCACTGGTCACCAAAGTCAACAAAGTCTATGTTTGATAAATTGAGGCAAAGAAGTGTAATTTGTGTACATCCCCAAAACAAGAACAACAGAGCATATATATGGCAATTTCATGTAAAAAAATAATAGTAAATCCTCCAAAGACGATAGACAATGAAATTATATGATGGATGAAGAAAAATTACAGTTAAATGACAGTTTATAACAGCAAAAATTCAATTGTAACAACCACAAGAATTAGTGCTCAGAATTGCTAGAAAAGACAGTGAAAAATGAGCATATATCAAGCAGGTTCCTTAGCAATTGTCACAAGCAAGCTCTGAATAAGTTAGCTATGAGTTATCTTAGTGTATGCAGAAAATTTTCTGCAGTTAGATGGCTGTAGAAAAAATTTATAACAGCAGCAATAAAGTTAGAGATCTAGGCTAAGTTAGTATTAGACTTAGTTAGCATAGGCTTGAGAGAATAAGGTTTGAGTGTTTGATAAATCTTCCAACAAGAAAGAAGTGAGAACTAGTTCATTTTAGGGTTTATGGAGTAAATTATATTATCACAATAACCTGGATAAATAACAATGATTATACTTGTCTAAGAGATGAAAAGGTGGAAGCTTGAGGAGTAGCACCTTAAGTCCTCAAGTACCAAGCCCTTAAGAGAAGGTTCAACTAGGGTGTAGGCACTTCTAGGCCCTAGCGATTTCTCCTATCCTTAAACTCTTGAAATATATTTAATGCAATAAGAACTAGACAAAGCTTCTAAAGTGCTAGCACTTTAGGGCTCTAGAAGTTTGTCTAGACAAGATCTTCTTAGGCAAGACTAGCAAAACAAAGAGCAAGAAAGAAGCACCTTATGTTTCTTACTCCTAGAGTTTTTAAGCAAGCAATTTCATAATCTTAACTATGAATTAGTAAACATACCATAAACATTTATCATGAAATGAAAATTGAAGATTTACTTACTTTGCCAAGAATTATCAAGCATAAAAACCCTAGATTTGCCAAAATTCCTCGAAGAAATGATCCAAAATGCATCCAAACAAGTCTCCAAGCAAGTGTGCCTCAAAATTTCAGCCAAGTACCCCAAAAAGAGTGCCAATTTTAACCCCACTCTTGTGAGAGGTGAGTTATTATAATAAAATGAAATTAGCCAACCATATTTGTATGGGAAATCGTCACTAATTTACCCAAAAGTTGGGTCTTTTCAAAAAACAGAGCCTACATGTCAATTTGGCTCTTAAAATTTCAAATTAAATTATTTTTCACAAAATAAAACCCTAAAGAGGGTGACGTCATCCTTCCTAGGGTGATGTTAGGCCTCCTCCATGAGACGTTGAGGTCATATAGCAAAATGTTGGGCCTCCAAAGGCTCCCCTCCATGCCACACGTGCCAAAAATGCAACCCAGCATCTCTCAATGTCAAACCCTAGACATGGGTGACGTTATGGGGATACTAGAGTGACGTCCAAGGTCTCCAAATCCAAATTCCAAGTGGGGAAGGGTGGCCCCTCATCGTCTAGGCATGTCAAGGTGCTTCCAAAGGCAAGGTTGTCTTTCTTCATTGTGCAAATTGGTCATCATTGTCTGGCCCCAAGCCTGGGGTCTTTGCATCCATCCTTGAGGTTCAAGCCCTCATGAAGGTATGAACTGATAATATCCTCATGAATACATGTCTACCGGTTAAATTCCTGCAAAGACAAAAAGTACGCCCTCCAAGGCTCCATAAGTCACAAGTATCATGGCAAGTAAATCACATCTAACAATCAAAGCACCCAAACATGTGCATCAAACCACCCTAACCCAAACAAATGCTCAAAGATGTTATACAACTTGCCAAATTTAGGTTTGGAAAGGGTCTCAAGATGTCCTATTCGGTCAATAACCCCTAGGTTTAGGGTGTTTCCTAGGTGGAACCAATCCTCGTCATGTGTGCATGTGATATGATGTGGGGTAAAATCTTGGCTATGGGGTTCATGACATACAAGGGTTTGAAATTTCTTACCTATGGGTTCCTTTGTAGAGGTTGAGAGGTCCTTTGTCCATGATGCAAATATTTCGAAGCCAACTTATTTCCATTTTCTTAATCCTTGTTATTCTTGTATGTTTCAAGGAACTAGGTGGAGGCCACTTTCTTGGTTTGTTGTCCAGGTATGACAGTGTCAATCACAAATAATTTGTGGAAATGAGAAGGTTGGCTCGTGATGAGACACCCTTTCCCTCAGTCATGCAACTGAGAGCCACTACCCTGGTTTGGTGACCAGGTTATGATAATTTCATACCACTAAGCACCCATGATCATGATAGGTCGGCTCGTGATGATACCTCTTATCCCCCAACTAACACCCTGGGTGATTTTTTTGCAAGTCCTCTATTTATTGTGGAGAAGTGTTTCACTTCTTTCTCGAGGATCCTTCTTTCTCGAGGATCCTTTGGAGAAGCATCTCAAAGGTGAATGATAGGATTTTTTCTTTTCCCTACTACTTTTACCCTCTAGGCCTTCAGCCCCTTCTTCTCATGAGGAAAGGTACAATCCCTTCTTGGGTCAATACACCCGAAGATCCCAAAAGGTTGGGGAGATGGAGGGAAAGAAGTATGGAAAGTGACAAGTATGGTAGGGAACGGATGATGACTTTTCAAGGAACCGCCCAGTAGCAACCTGTTCCTAAGGGAAACCAACTTACTAGGACACAATGACACCCCCCTCAGGTTTAAATAAGGCAAAGAGCACAAATTCCAAGAAAATGTTATGAAAACAAGAAAGATCCTTTGCAATATGTTCAAATACTTTAAATATCAGAGTGATACACACCATGATACCTGGACTCATTACCTCATGGAGAAACACCCAATGCCTTGTGGGAACCATGCTGGTGTGGTGGGCGTTGTTGGTGGTGATGTGTAGGATGCATCAATGAAAAGAAGGGCCCCTCTAGGGCTATGCTCTATCCATCTAGCTCTTGGCACTTCATATCTACAACTTGTGGGCCTCGAGACATTATTTCCTTAGTTACCCCTGTGTTTGGGGGTAACAATGCTAAAAAAATGTGAAACATTGGTGCAACGTTTCATCCCAAAATATGCCTCAATCATCCAAATGTGTGATGTCTCATCAAGAGATACTATGTCATCTTCAAGGAGCCTAAACGTCACATCAATTGTCCCATCATCAAAAAGGTGCAACATTTCATCATCCAAGTGAAATTTCCTATCATCAAAGGGTGTCATCATCTATGGGTAGGTGCCAAATCATCTCTCCAAGTGCAACATCCTTAAGAAAGGGTCCAACGTCCTCCATGGAAAGTGAAACATACCATCAAGCCATCATCGCCATACCAAGAACCTCCCATCATCAATGACCTCAAGTTCATGTCCACATGTGCTAAGTAGTCTCGCAAAAGCCACCATGTGATCAAAACCTCCAACAAACCTCCAACAATATCTCTCAAGTGATGGGGACATCCTCCATATAGGTTGGGTAGTATCCCCTCAACATCTTCCAAAGGATTCAAGTGTCATTAAAGCATGTGCAATCATCATCCTTTGGGAACTCATGTGGTCCAAGTTGCATCATGAAGACTAGAGGAAAAGTACACAATCCAAACACAATGTATAAAGTGAGTCATGTTAATACAAAAACTATTAGTTAGATCTCAAAGAATATCCTCTTTAAACTTCACACTATCTTACAAAATTATACAATTTTCCAAGTCTAGGTATAGCAGGGGTTATTATCCCTATTAGGTATGCCACTACCCAGACCAAGAGGTATGTCCCAGGGAACCCGTCAAGGAGTATGTGCAATGATAGTGGTATGAAATTAGGTTTACTCCATGGGATTGATATCATTGGCATGAAATGCCATGTATAATATCCATCCTCGTGAACACCTTTGTAGAGGGATTGCTTAGGCAATGAGCTACCCTTTCCTCGGCACCGAGTCTTTCCAAACCCATATTTTCCTTTTTCTTTATATTTTTGACCTCTTTTGTCTTTCTACATTTGATTTTCTAAGTCATTTCATAAGATATGCATTCATTGCATAGGACTTGAGGTGATGGCCTCTTAGCGAGGGGGTAGAGATCATGCTTCTTTCTTTTTATTGGTTTTTAATATTTTGTTTTTCTTGTTTGTTTGTTTCCCCGCATTTTGAATTTGGGGATTTTGCTCTTTCTATGTCATTTTTTATAAATTTTCATCAACCTCAATCTTTCAATCCCCTTCTTCTCATGGGATTATGAGGCACATACATTTTTAGGATACATGTGACACCCAGCCAAAAAGAAAGAACATTGGATAGGTGACAGATGGAATGTGTGATCCAAAAATGTTAGGCCTATGGCTCGACTGTCTCACCAACATGGATGCTTATTGTGAAAAAATTAAATCGAAGGTTTGTGTAGTTCAGAGTTTAAACTACTTCAACAACCTTTGGAGAAACAAATTCCATATCCATAGCTTCCATATATTTAGCTTCCATAGAAATACTTTGGTGGAGAGAGTTATCACAACCAAAGGATGCCCAACTATAGAGAAATGACCCAACAAAGTAAAAACATGGACTAGTTGGTAAAAGAAACACTCTGAGACATCCAATGAGTAGTCTAATGACAAATAACACTCAATCTGACAGTTGAGTCAACCAGAAAAAAAATGAAACCTTTTGTGGGAGGATCCAATGGCTCAGCAATGGGGAAATACATCCAGTGGAAATTTAGGCACTTAGAAAAAGAGAAAAATGTCCAATGATGAATCTAGACGCTCAACAATGAACAAAAATTCATGAGGACCTATAAATTCACCCAAGCAGTAAACATGTCCAGAAAATAGGTAAAATTCCTAGCAACTAGTTCTTGGCATGTACAAACTGTGTGTAGCCCATATGGATTATGTACGGATTGTGAGTGAGAGAGAAATGCCCAAGTAAAATTGAACTCACTCGGGCGAACAGAAAACATCCAATGATGAAGACTAAGTAAACTAGAAACTTGTGGGCAAAGGGAAAGATGTCCGGCTCTAGGAAAATGACCTGGCATGGATTAACTTCAACCAGCTTCTTAGTTGGGATGCCCATCACTAAGAATAATTGACTCGTAAAAAGAGGAAATGACCATAAGACAATTGAAAATGCCCAAAAATAACCATACGACGCATGGGCACTAAAAAACACAAGACAAAAAAGTAAATTCGCCTTTGTGAAAGAGTAAACGATTTAGAGGAAAGAGAAAAACAAATGTAGCAACTTTTGCAATAGCTATGGATTGAGAATCGTTGATTTCCCCTCTCCAAAATCATTCAACGGTGGAAAAAGGAGATCTATTGGGATGGGTTTTCTCCATTAAACAATGTATTATGCAAATCATTCTCCCTCACAAAAATTACACACAAAAAATAGAACAGGAAAACTAGAACCATTTTATTATGCTCAAAGAATTCATTACAAAGGGGGTGAGATATGCATGCTCAAAATCTCACACATTGTTACTCACTAACTAAACGTAGATGGCCATGGCTCAGAGATGCCTTTGCTCATCATGGATAGGCTTATTGAATCCTTCATTCATAGATATTCAAGTAGTTTGCACTCGTTGAGCTCTTACTTCCACCACTGCACTCCCCACATCTCCTTTTAATTTCTCATTGCCTCTTCACTATAGCATTCATTATTTTAATGGGATTCCTTTGGAAAGTGTACAATCACAATGGTTCACTTCCAATTCCAACTTTGTCAAAAAAAACAAACTAGAATAAAAATAACAATTATAACTTTACAAGAGGATCCAATTCATATTACACCTCCTCATTTGCAGGCTTTTGGTGCCCAAAAGCTTCAAATCCCTTCAACATTTTCCTCCAACCAACGAGAAAACTCTGATAAATCTCCAAAAACAGTGCCTCCACTATAGGATGGAAGATAAGATTTGAGTAGAGGATTCCTTTGGCATAACCTTGTTGTCCATATCATGGATGGAGATGACATTTGTTGCTAAAATAGGTTGTTGGACAACCAATTCTCCTTGGGATACAAGTACAAGCATCTCCTCTTTACTCTTGACCTTGACTCTCCAAGATTTCTTCTTGGATATTTAGTTCTTGGGATGGAATTCGGGGTGAAGCCTCCAACATTTGGCCTCCCAATGTCCAATCGATCTACATTAGTAACAATAGTTCATGCATGGTTTGTTCTACCTTCTAGAGTGCCAACAATCGCTAGCCTTATGACCCCTCTTCTTGAAATAGAAACAAACTATTCCATACTTCTTCAATTTGTGATAACGATTGCTAGCTTGGTTGCTTGATCCCCCAAGAACTAGAGTGAATCTATATGGTGAAATCATATTGTTGTTTCCCTCTTCCAAGATTATACAAGAAAATATTAGTGGCTTTTTACACATGGATTCTTTTTTCAATCCTACTTGTCTTGACAAAGGTGGTTTGAGATGCACTTGCCTTGCCTTCTTATCCACTGAATCATATTCCTTCATTCTTAGGCCTCTGGTGAGATAAAATGGGAATCACAATCCCTTGGCCTTCCTTTCCTAGCCCTTGGTTTTCATAGCCTATTTGCATCATGAGCTTGGAACTGATGCCTCTAGTGTGCTTCTCAAAGTCATCAAATGTCTCTTGAGAAAGGTTCTTGGAAGGTTAGTTTATCGTGCTTGCATTTTTCATGGTACTAGCTTCGGTAGTGGCAATAGAAGGGGCTTGCTTGGTCTCTTGGATAACTACTTCTAGATTCTCCAATGCCTCTTCCTTCACTGCCAAGCCCTGGTATAGTTGAGCAGTGACTTTGGTGAACCTATCCTCTTTCCAATTATCGAGCTCAGTGAATTTCTCACCCAACTGCAAGAGCTACAATCTGCTCCTATCTAATTCTATCCTCACAGTGATGAAGGATTCCTGGCATTTGGAAAGATATTTTTCCAACTTGTCTACTCTATACCTCCAATACCAACTTTTATCTTGAATCTTCCTATTGAATTCTCTCAACTCTTCCAACTTCTCCCTCTTCAAGTATTTTCCCATGGAAACTTCTTAAAGGTCTTTAACGAACCTGCTTTGATACCATCCGATCCATAAAAGGTAGGCCTATGGCCCAACCGTCTCACCAACATAGATGCTTATTATGAAAAATTAAAATCCAATGTCTATGTAGTTCATATTTCAAACTACTTCAACAACCTCCGGAGCGAAAACTTATGTAGTTATAGCTTATGCAACTCTAGTTTCTACATCTTTATCTTTTGTAGCAATAATTCAGTGTAGAGAGTTCCTACAGCCAGGGAGGATTGTTGAACTTATCCATATACTGAGGGGGGGTTGAATAAGTATAAGATAATTGTTACTTTAATTGAGCATTCATCGATCATTCATTAACTTTAAAATAGTAAATGCATGTAAACTCAAATCACGGTACACAGAGTTTAACTTGGAAATCCTTGCGAGAGAAAACAACAAAAAATTATCTTTATAAATGTCTGTAGGAACCAACCTACTATTGCAAATCTTGGTAGACACCAATCCCCATTGCTAAGCACCAACTTAGCAAGAGACGCCAATTTCTTTCAGATCTTCGTAGACACCAATCCCCATTGCTAAGCACCAACTTAGAAAGAGATACCAATATCTTTCATATATTTGTAGACACCAATATCCTCAGCTAAGCACCAACTCAGTAAGACATGTATAGGCACCAATCTAAGATCTTCATACACATATTACTTCTGACTTCACATGCATGCTTCATACTTCATGCATTTCATAGCATCATCAAACCCTTAACTTTCACACTCCAACACCTCTCCTTGCTTCATACCACATACATAGCTTCAAACCTTAGTCAAATTTAGCCTTCATGCCCTAGTGAACCTCATCGCATCATTCCCAGTATATAATTGCATACAACAACATCTCAACCTTGAAGCAAAACACTTTGTAGCATCATAGACCTTGGTCCTTCATAGCGCACCCTTAAAACTCCAAAAACTCCTTTTGTGCACCTTTAGACCCCAAAAAGACTCCCCAAATCCTCTTCGCACCTCATATCTCTTTTGTGCACCTCAAACTTGATCTTGTTTCTTGCATGCTCTTCAAATGCACACATCTATCTTGTATTTATAGTGTTTTTGTGCTCACTTTTATGGCCGACCTGTAAAGACTGGCTAGGCCAACCTGAACTTTTTGGGTGGGTTCTCTAACATAAAAAATCCTATCTCCTCATTTCTAAGGATTTATAGGGAGTTTCATATACCATTGGAAAGGTATCGTAATAATATTCCCAACCACATAACCTATGCTCCCATTTGAGCTAGGTCTTCAC
>SNQJ01S0023171.1:30655-48377 GCA_010110895.2 Picea sitchensis | reverse complement strand
CTATTTCCAACAATATCCATATTGCAATATTTATCTTAGAAATCTATAGTCTCCAACTTTCTTTGAAGTCAATGAAAAAAATATTTCCAACAAGGATGCCCAACTATAAGGAAATGTCCCAACAAAGTAAAAACATGGACTAACTGGTAAAAGAAACACTCTGAGACATCCATTGATAAATAACGCTTAGCCTCACAACTGAATCAACCAACAGAAAATGAGAACACACATCACTAACCATACAAGGCATGGGCACTTCAGAACACAAGCCAACAAAGTAAATTCCCCTCTGAGAAAGTAAATGATTTACAGGACAGAGAAAAATGAATTTAGCAACTTTTTCAACAATTATGGATTGAGAATCATTGATTTCCCCTCTCCAAAATCATTCAACGGTGGAAAATAAAGAGTTGTTGGGATGGGTTTTCTCCATTAAACAATGTATTAAGCAGACCAACCTCCCACAAAACATATTACACATAGAAAACTAGAACCATTTTATCATGCTTAGATAATTCCTTACAAAGAGGGTGAGATATGCATGCTCAAAATATCATGCATTGTTACTCACTCAGTAAACGCAAATGTCCATGGCTCAGAGATGCCTTCACTCATCATGGATAGGATTTATGAATCCTTCATCCACGAATATCCAAGCAGTTTGCACTCTTCGAGCTCTTTCTTCCATTGGTGTGCTCCCTAGTTCTTCGTTTCATTTCTTGTTTCCTCTTCACTACATCCTTCATTCTTTTAATGGGTTGCCTTTGGAAGGCCAACCATCACAATGGTTCACTTCCACTTCCAACTTTGTCAAAAAAAAAACAGAATAAAAAGAACAATTATAACTTTACAAGAGGATCCAATTCATATCAATATGTCATTTATGGTAAGGGATATGGACATGTTACCCCCATTAAGGCCCCCCATTAGTACAAATTTTCCCAAGTGTGACAACACTTGACTAGAAAATGATAATAGCCACCAAGGTGAGACAAGGAAAAACACATAACTCCAAAGCATCATGATTCATAATCAAAATCAAAACATTATCACCATTTTCATGCCTCAAGTATTAACATTATCACTCGATATGAAGTTTTAGGATGATGTACCTGAGTGTGTAAGTGTACCATGTCATATGAGTGAGTTGAGTTGAGCATGAATGGAAGGCATCCATGGGAATTGCCTGTCAAGAGTCCATAATAACATCATCGGATCTATTATATTAAATGTGGATCATGGAGATAAAATTTCTCCTCTAGTTACCCCTAGAAGTGGGGGGTAACAGGTTTAATATCCACTTGGGAACTCACAGATGCACTGAATGTCATTAAGAATTGGAATGCTTCGAATTTTTCACGAGTGATTATTTTGATGAGAATAGTCTATAGCATTCATAATCAAATATATAACAACATTGACATTTTTGTTCTCATGATATTCTTATTTCTACCCCTTTTCCTAACCATCCCTACTATGTTGGAAACCTTAGCCTTCATGCTAGGCAACACATGATCTTGAAAAGTCATATATAATATTTCAACGCATAATCTTACCAATATCCATGTGGCCTATCATTCTTTCATTGATATTTGAATGGTGCAAGTATTTACTACCATCTTCATAAGCAGGAAAGGGGTTGTAATGCCATCCTCATAGTGCTTACAAGTGCAACTTGTATTTATGACAATCTCTTCTTACAAAAATTTGAATCATTCAGGTACTTGCTCATATCTATGAATAACTAAATAGTGTACACTACTTTGGAGTCCTTCTTCCTTTGATGGCCTATCTATTTCATTTGGTAGGCACCATAAACTCGACAAGATAAATCTACACATGTGCCCTTTCAGCTCATGGATTTCCCCATTCTAACTTTGTCAATTGTAGGCTTGATTCCAGATATTGAGGTGAGAGAGAAATAGCATCAAGGTGACTTGCTTAACCACAATACATGAGTCAATGCATTGATTAGCATTAAACATTGTACCAAGTCTATTCCATGAAACATGATGATAGATGATGCTAAGCTTTAATGTTATATTTTCATGATCGATAGTCATCTAATGTTATGCATGTTAACCCTGAGTGATGAAGCATTCATGTAGCACTTGGGTAACATGGCCAAGGAAAATTTCATGGCTATGAAGCATGTAAAAGTGTGCTTTGATTGTTATGTGTCAAATTCTTGATCACAATACCCTTATTACACTAAAAATGACACCAATATAAAGCATTCAACACTCTTTTCATAGTCAAGCAAAGGAACATTTCAATGACATTTTTCGTATTTTAGCAAAGGGACTTTGCAAGCGCTTCTCAAGGTGGAAATAGTTTAAAGTCTCCACATCACCATATTCAAAGGATAAGTAAGGATACTTGATGGCTATTTATCTGAGCCTCAATTCAAAGTTATGTAATAACCCTTGAATGCAATTCATACAATAGGATAAGTCCAATAGATCCATCAAAGAACTTTATGGGTCACCATGCATTTAACTCCTCAAGCATAATTGCATTCACTACTTATGCATATGATTAGCATGTCATTCAGCGAAACCATTCATGGAGAAAAACAATTGAGCAAAGGATAATATGGCCATCAAATCATTACAATATGGTCTAGGGGATTTCGGTAATTTCCATGCAAGCAATATGAGGTTTGAAAGCATTAGATTTATGCAAGCCCAAGTGATTCAAAGAATTCATATATCATCACAATCGGCTCATCGTCCACTTGAACTCAAGGTAAGCTCAAACAACCATCAATTCATGGGCATTCATATGCAACTCACAACATTAGTGATCAATGCAAGTGCATTCAAATGATTTCATAAACTTGATAAGAATGTCATTTAAGGTAGAGTACATCAGTATTGTACCTTTTTGTACCTTGAGAGTGAATACAAATAGAAAACATATATTTGCATAACACCCAACCAAACAAAGACATTTGAAAACCTGCAATATCTTCCACGTTCATTGACAACCACATGTGAATTAGAAATTCCCAAAGGTAACAAGAGAACTAATCATATAATTCTCTACCAATCGAGGCCATTTTCAAGAAAATGAAAGATTGAATAAGGGGAAAGTACTAGTCTGTCTACTCTTTCAATGAAAACCAATCCTTAAAAATACAATGCATTAAAACTCCACACTACTTGCTTACAACCAAAGCATGCTTATGTCACTAACTAAGGAAACAAAGCAAGAACTCAAGGTCATGTGGAATTGCACAGTGAAATCAAAGAAGTACTACATCACTGAAATTCGACACTTATCAGAATGCATAGCTATACTTACTTAGACAATGTTGATGTTTGGTAGCTTCGGGCAGGTATTCTCACGTGGCCTTGGTATCAGGCATGTGGGAATCGTCATTGGCACCATACTCGACTTTTTGTTTAGTGAAAACTGCCCTTGGAATGAAGTTGGAGCTTCATGGATTTGGTGATGGGCTTTGTGGGTTTGTGTTGGGACTTCACACCCATAAAGAGGATTAAATTATTCTAATTAAATGTTGAGTTTGTAAAGTGGCTTCTAACTCAACCATTAGACTCGTATCAAATGAGATCAAGGTCATTGTGACATTTTCATTCTTGTGTGGATGCTTGGTGATTTCAGTCCAACTTGTGGTGACCTTAGTCCATCCATGGAGAAGCCTCAGTTCTGTTGTGTTATTATTGTTTTGGGGAGTTAAATTTGAATTTGAGTATCTAGCACCTAGGAGAATCCTAGCCACAAGTTTGTGTGGTAGTAGGAATCCTAGGAGAGGCTTGGCCTGCTATAGAAATGTTGCCACTATGCTTTAGAGGGATCGACCTGCAATTCTAAAGAAGTCGTTGAGGATAATAGCGATCAACCTTATTGTTGAGTGTAGTCACAGTAGGGAAGAAGGTTGTCACTGAGTTCTAGGGGGATCAGGCTAGTGGAAAAATCCTTCCACAAGGTTGTTGTGAAATGAGGAAGGTTGTCGCAGATGCCTAGGTGACTCGTCCTACAATCACAGGTATTTGGGAGGCCAAAAAGGGGGCTGCTAAAGAATATAATAGCAGTAGACTTAAGGGAATTTTGAGGGATTTTATAGAGGTCGAGGACAGCAAGACTAGTGGGTTGTAACAATAGATTTCTGGAGTGATTTTGGACAGCCCTTGAGGGCAGACTTTGGACAGTGAAAGAGGGTTGGACGGCACTAGAACAACAACAAGGTTATGCACAGTTTGGTGATAGCCTTGAGGTAACTAGAGGGTTGATACAATCAACAAGTTTGGAGAAACGTTTAGGAATCTAGAGGGTTTTTATAGTCAAACTCTATTCAACTAATTTTTTCAAGTGCACTTGGCATTTTTCTACTGCGAAATAAAAGGTCCATTTTCCCTGGTACAGGAGCCCTTTTTTGGGGTTTTAAGAATACGGTTTTTGGGCTAAAAATTATTGTGTAATGTTTTGATCTGATTGTTGGTGTTTTTATATTCTGTTGTGATGAATAGTTAGGCATCTCAGTGTGTTTATGTTTACAGTTCAATTTTTAATTTTGTGTATTCTTTTGAGAACATAGACCATACCTGAGGTGCATGTGCATTGATCTGGATGCACTATGAAATCTAACATGGTATTAGATCTTGATAATCTGAGAAGGGTAGTTGGATTTGAGTTATTTACACAAGTGACATCTCTGAGAGGGATTGATAGCAGTGTTAAGGTGTTAGCAATGAGACGGAGCTACAGTGACTGTTGCAGGTGGCAGAAGGTTAGATGTACTATGGTATGAGACATGAAGAAGATCGTTTAGATGCGGTGTTGTGGACTATTGTAGCTTGGTGGTGTGGTAGGTTGGGATTTTTGGTGGATTGGCAGAGAGCTCGGTTCGTAGCAGTACGTTGTGTGGTGGGTTTCTAAACCCTTAGATGAAATTTTGATGTCTTTTCATAGTGAGTTGTGATGGGTGCAGCTCAAGTGCTTTGGCATAGACGAGATAGCTTCATGTGGATAGCAATTTGACAAGTAAGATTCCTCATCGGGTCAAAAAGTTCCATGTTGTCGAGGTGAAACAATGTATGAGGTATTGGACCCTCGAGGATGAGGAAACTTGAAGATATGAGTTGCAGAGGTCTAGAGTGGACTAGATTGAGTGTCCATCCGCAGCTTGGGAATTTTCAGAGAGAGGACACATGTTCAGTTGCAGTGTGTGCATAGACACTAAGAGTCTTGTGAATTGGATGATGCACTTGGGAAAAATTTCATTGGATGGTCATGACTTGGGTAAGAGGGATTCTTTGATTTGGGAGGATTGCATGGTTCTTATACAGTGGGAGCCACTGACATATGACAAGGGAAAAGGATTTTTTCAAGATCTTCACAAGTGTCTGACTCGGGTATGTACATGGAGCTTAGTATGAGGAGAAGGCATGTAGTACATGGATCTAGTATAGTATTGTTCCGGATGGAGTCGGGAGATGTGTTGTGAGTGGAAATTTTTTTATGGGTGCCAGGAGAGTGCTCTTAGACTCAGTGATTGAGGAGTAGGGATATGCAACTTTTGTTCCAGGATGGACAGGTGTCTAGCTCATACATAGAAATGGTCTTGGAGTTAGAGAGAGAAACATGTATAGGTATAAGGGCCAGCATATTTGTGCCATGACCAGTCGTAGCAGAGTGACAGTGGACAGGTAGCAGGTAGCTTTGAAGGTGGATTAGCTCAAAGGGAGCATGACCTCGAAGGGAGCCAGGATACTGAAAGGGAGTCAAGAGGATCAGAGGGAGATTCAGTCATTCAAAAGGATTCAATCTTCAATTCCATATGGGAGAGAGGCGTATTCCAATACTATCAAGAAGGTGTCATGGGTTAAGATGGTCAAACAGGATGCTCAGAAGAGGGAGGCTTCTAGGAGTAGGGTGTATTCCAATATGAGATCATGTCGTACAGTAGTATTTGCTTCAATGATATAGGGTGCATCCAATCAGGTTGATTGGAGAGAAGTTGTGGTAGTGGATCCAATGTGAGAGACAGAGTTATTTCTAGTATGGGAGATAGAGTTACTTCCAAGAGGTATTGGATTATGTGAGAATGCCTGCCTCGCTAAGAGGGACTATTGATGTTTGGTAGCTTCGTGAAAGTATTCTCAAGTGGCCTTGGTGTCATGCATGTGGGAATCGTCATTGGCACCAGACTGGATGTTTTGTTTGGTGAAAACCACCCTTGGAATGAAGTTGGGGATTCATGGGTTTGGTGATGGCATTTGTGGGCTTGTGTTGGGGCTTCACACCCACAAACAGGATTAAATTATTCTAATTAAATGTCGAGTTTGTAAAGGGGATTCTAACTCAACCATTGGAATTGTATAAAAGGAGATCAAGTTCATTGTGAAATTTTCATTATTTTGTGGATGATTTTTTATTTCATTCCAACTTGTGGTGACTTCAATATAGCCATGGAGAAGCCTCAATTGTGTCGTTTTATTATTGTTTTGGTTAGGTAAACTTGAAGTTGAGTAGCTAGCACCTAGGAGAATCCTAGTCACAGGTATGTGTCAAAGTAGGCATCCTAGGAGATAAGTTCACATTCTAGGAGAGAATTTTGCAGCCTAGGAGAGGCTCGGCCTACTAGAGGAAGGTTTCCATTATTCTTTATAGGGCTCGGCCTACAATTTTGAGGCAGTCGCTAAGGGCAATAGGGCTCGGCTTGATTGCTAAGTGTAGACACGGCAAGGAAGAAGTTTTTCACTGACTTCTGGGGGGGTAATCCTAGTGGAAACGGCCAGCCACAAGTCTATTGGGCAGTGAGGAAGGATGTCATAGATTCCTAGGTGACTTGGCCTAAACTCATGAGTATTTGGGAGGCTAGAAAGGGTGTTGCTACAAGATATAATAGCAGTAGTCTTAAGGGAAATTTGAGGGTTTTTCTATAGGTCGAGGACAACAAGACTAGTGGGATATAACAACAGACTTGTGGAGTGATTTTGGACAACCCTTGAGGGAATACTTTGGACAATGAAAGAGGATTGTATAGAACTAGAACAACTGCAAGGTTATGGATAGTTTGGTGACAATCTAGAGGAAACTAGAGGCTTAATATAGTCAGCAAGTTTGGAGAAACTTTGAGGTAACTAGAGGGATATTATAGTCAACCTCTATTCAGCTGAATTTTGTAAGTGTATTTGGAATTTTTCTACTGTGAAAGAAAAAGGATCATCTTCCCTGGTACGGGATCCCTTTGTTATGGTTTTAAGAACAAGGTTTTTGGGCTCAAAATTACTGTGTAATGTGTTGATATAATTTTTGGTGTTTTTATCTTCCACTATTCTAAATAGTTAGGCATCTCAGTGTGTTTATGTTTATAGTTCAAATTGTAAGTTTGTGTATTTTGTTAAGAACATAGACCAGACCTGAGGTGTGAGTGCACTAGTCTATGTGCACTACAAAATCTAACAGACAATAATAGAATGGAGAACCAAGCAAATCTCATCCCAATTGTCAATCTAAGATCTTAATGAAGAAGTGAGAGACATAAGCAACCATCGTGGGATAACAATGCAAATTCATATACTCTAAGAAATCATTTTTTACCAATGCAAGAAAATACAAAGACTGAGTCGCAAGCAAATGCATTGAAAGAAAAGAAATAACCATTAGTTAACCATCCAATAATGTATCACTACCAATCATGTGCACTCTGAGTTGTAAGGTCAAATAGGGGAACCAACCAAAGAAATTGAGATCATTTATTGCACATATTGTTAATGGAGATATCCCTCCTACGGATAGGTGGGTTGGCCCTCGTATCTACCCTCAATCCAAGACAGACAACCAATAGACAATATTATTTGCATAGATCTAATCAGATTCTTTTCATTTTACACTAGAGGGAAGAGAGGAGTACCCTATTAACTAACAGTTGTCCTTACTTCTTCGGTCGATGTAGGTCCATAGATCCAGCTCTGATTCCTTTGATATGCTTCCTACACACAATTGACAAATGAATATCAACCTACAAATTCTTTTAAGTGTTAAAGAAAATTGAATCCAAACAAATACACTTTATTCAATAATGAACCATGAATCATGTAATCGAAAATAAAATCATTGAAGGGTAGAAGTAACACTGCTCTATATTGATAAAATATAGAACATTGTGTCAAGATTGAATCCTTTAATCCTTGTGTTGTAGTCCTCCTTGGTACTTTCCTTCTCTCTTCCTTCACCCTCACTCTCTTGGAATTCTAGCAACGTAAATTTACTCTCAATTCTTCCTCCTTTCTCCAAGAAAACATCCATGCATAAATAAACCACCAAATATTTCCTCCATGTGATGAGATAATGCGCCATATTTGAGCTTCTAGACATTACTTAAGACATGCATTGACTGAAACACTAGTGATATGCCACCTAATCTTGGTTAACTAACCATTCAATCCATATTTGACTATATATTCTCAAGTGGAGTGAATTACTCGTATCCATATGTGAGGCACACTCTTGGTGATGATTCCAAAAAAGGCATGTGCTCTTGTTGATGATTCCAAGGTGTGCTTGCAAGTCTAGGTGATAATTCCACTGTATGCATGCAAGACTAGACTTCACTTAGTGTAACTAAAGCATGATTCAAGAAGAGGTGTTCCTTTGTTTAGGGGAAGAATATTCTCACTCAAGTGTGCTCTCTAGTCATGAAATAGGAATTATCTAATAAAATCAAGGAATGAAGTGCTCCTCCTCCTAGTAAATAGGAATTTACCTACAGGTGGTTTATGAGCCCATGGTCTTGGAAACCCATGGTATTTCCCATATTATTATGTGGTAGGTCTTTTCCCATGGTTTTGGAAACCCTTGTTAGGTACATGTGTATGTATACTCTAGTACCCCCCCTTCTGAGAAGGTCCTCTATGTGCCCCTAGGGTGGAAAATATAATTGTAACACCTATTTCATTTAAAGATTGAGTCACAAGGGTAATACATTATGATTGGTGAGACATTGAAAAAAATCGGGTTGCAAGGGGGGTGGGTCATAGGACTTGGGAATGTTTTAGACCTAAAGAATGCCCTATTTGGAGGTGGTTGTTTCAAGTTTAGTGTGTTTTGAGTGTCTTGGATTTCAAGCATGTAGTTTGATCTACAAGGGAATATTCTTTGGGAGGTTTTACCCCTCATGTGGCATGAGGGTTTACCTTATGCATTTGCATTACTCGTGACAAATACATGCAGATGATTTTTATGGACTAGTGGTGAGATCTAGGGGAATTATTATGGATTCACGCATTTCCCTTATGGGTTGTTTCGACTGATGGGATCCTAAAATACCTCCTTTCTTTCACTTCATTTCACTATTTTATCACCATATTTGACCATAATCCATTCCCTTCACACTTTAATGCACACCATTTATTTAAAATATATTAATTAGAAGCATTAAAAATAAATGATGTGAGTTTATACTTTTTAATGTATTTTACATGGTTTTAACCAATTTGTAGATGATAAACTTAGTGTTATGAACATCTTGTTTTATATAGCTATACAATCCACCGAACAACTAAGCAATGGATATTATGGGGGATGCATTCACTATATACATTATTAAAACATTTGCATCATTGAAATATCAATTTAATAATCTTTGTTCGTTTTCATAGGTGGACGATTGTACAAACAAAAATGAAGGGAGATTGTTCCATCCAACAGATCGTGTTTTTCAGAACTGAAGGCAAGCTTCGTTGGACTATTTAATCACAATCAACTCATATTTGAGATTTCGGCACTCATTCCAGCACCCGTTCTGGTACTGCCACGAATGAATATTCTAGCACTTGATCTAACACTCAGATCACAGCAGAATCGTTCGTTATCATATCTGCGGGCCTTTTCGGGAAAATACAAAACATGGGTTTCTTGCACATTGCAACCCTCTTGCTATGGGTCCTATTGCATTTGAGTTGAGACAGTTAAACCAGGCCCTAGATTCACAGCCATAGACTCTATGGTTGTTGTAACAAAGATGCCTATAATTAACGAGTTTACTATTTTGAGGAGTGTCGACCCTTTTAGTGGTCAACACTCTTGGCTATGATGTAAACCAATATATAGATGGCTAGACAAAACACCAAGGATAGATACTCTACTAAAAACCCTTGATATTGTCATTGTTGTTGTGAACTCGTAATTCTAATACAATTTGTTTCTGGTTCGATGCGTTGCTAGCCTATGATTATTATGTGAATTAAAAAATGTCATAGCTACTTGGGGGGGCCACTAATAGCCCATGTGCTTCGTTGTGTTTTGTTGTGTGTTCATTTCCATATTTTTCACTTGCAGATAAGCTACCTTGTGCACCTCTTGTTTTAAATTCTCAGTCTATATATTGTTTATGAAACGAATTATATATATATATATTGCTAAACTGTTGTTTTTAACTTGCTAACATTGTCATTTTAAATTCTCGGTTTGTAGATTGCTGGTGAAACGAATCGAATTGTGCATATATGTATGACGCCAAATCGTTGTTTGTAAGTTAGTTGTAGATTTTTCTATGTGAAATAAATCTAGACTATGCATGTTGCTAAAATGTTGTTTATAAATTATTAAAATTGTGAATATTTTGTGAGGATGGATTGATCAAGTTCAACACTATCGAATATTTATGATGTATACAATTCCTTTGATTCCTTTGCTTTGTTAGAATGTTATGTGATTGAGTGTTACACTGTAAAAATTCTCATTGAAAAATTTATTTGATAATTGGCTTGAAGACTTGAGATTGGTTAAAAGTATGTTTTTTGGAACATTTATGTTTTTTTTCAATGGCAAAGTTCTTGGAAAACAGTAAATTTTGTATTTTGTATTTTAAATGTTGTCACTGTTAATATATTTTATTTTATTGCATGCAAGGGATGGATTTTCAATATAGGAATAATTAGTTGTAAATTTGTTTGCTTTAAGATAGTTTAGTTTACTTTAGCTTAGTTTTACTTCCCACACTTTGAATTCACGTACTTCAATTTATTGTGCTTTTTATATAGCTTCAATTACCAACGGATATATTTAAGGATTAACTCATAAGATATGGCCTCCCTATAAAGTCTGAGTGGGCCTAATGGTTAAGAACATGTGTTTCCTCTTAAGAGGTCACAGGTTCAAATCCAGAGGGGTGTAGGGTATGTATACCTTAACTTAACAACAAGTAAAATATGGCTAGGCTAGAAGAATAGGGTTAGAGTGTTGCTATGGCAAGGCTCTATCTAGCTTCAGCAAAACCAAATGGCTCATTAACTTAGCAAGGACATGAGACAAAGACATTAGCATGTTCTTGTCACCTAGGATTTTGATTCAGCAAATTATAATAGAAAAATGCAAGTAAACAAATAACATAACCATTCAATCAATAAGGATTTGCAGAAATTTACTTACATTTAACCAAGAAATCACATAGCCATACCCTAGTTGTAAACCTTCCACCAAGAGAAATGCCAAAAAATAGCCAAAACAAGCTTCCTTCAACAAGTGCACCTTAGAATTTCAACTAAAACCCTAGAATAGGGCGCAAATTTCAGACCTCACCAAGTGGTGAGTGAAAGATGATGAATAAAAAAGAGAGTTTTTCTCTCTTACTTATACAGTACTAATGACCTTAATTAAATTTTAGGTCATCAAAAGGCGGACAAGGCCAAAACACAAAATAATAGTGTTTTACATTAAATTGTCATAAATTAAACCCTAATCAAGCAAAAGTAAGACGTCATGCCCCTTATAGGGTGACGTTATCCCTTTCTAGGGAAAATGCAGCCTCCTGGAGCAAAATGTTATCCCTCCTAGGGCTTCTCCAACCTACCACACATGCCAAACTGCCATGATTGTCTCCCAAAACATCCATGAAGTTGGATGATTTCATGAGCCTCCCGGGTGACGTCCTGGGCCTTCCAAGGCCAACATTCCAATGAAGAGGGCACAACCCCCCTAGGTAAGGCTCCGCCAGGGTGCCTCTGTGGAACTTCCTCATGTTCTCCAGTGCAAACCCTTATTTCATATCTTTGCCCCTGCTGGGGTCTCGGCATCCATCTGGTAGTATCTTCAGCCCCATGGAGATCTTAACTAATCATCTCCCCATGTGTACCTATCCAATGTGGTACATGTCTGTCGGGCATGATCTTGCACATCAACGGTTATGCCCTCCATGGGATCATAAGTCACAGGGATCATAGCAATGTCAATCACATCACATCATCAATATTATTAAACATGTGCATAAAACCCCTTTTACCCCAGTCAAGTGCTCAAAGACATTATACAAATCTGCAATACAATTTTGGAGGAGGTGACAAGGCGTCCTATTGGGCTAGTGTCCACTGGAAAAAGGATGTTTCTGGAAGAAATTAAATCCAAGTCATGTAAATGGGTGAGGTGTATGAGGGATGTCCTGACAACGGGTGCAGTGAAAGAAGGGAAATGCAGGGCTTACCTGTGGGTGCCTTTGTAGAAGGCAAGTTGCACCTGTCATGGATGCAAATGTTTCCAAGCCCATTCATGCCTTTTATTATTTATTCTTTATTGCTTTTTCTTCAAGAAGCTAATCAGGGGACACTGCCCTAGCGTGGTGACCAGTGGTGGAAATGTTACCCACAAGCACTTTCACAGAAATTGGAAGGTTGGCTCGTGATGAGACCCCCTTTCTCTTGGCCATGCAACCAAGAGCCTTTACCCTAGCATGGTAACCAGCTACTAGTAGTGTCATACCGCTAGGTGCCCATGGACCTAATAGGATGGCTCGTGATGAGACCCCCTATCCTCCAACTAGGTCTTGTTTTATTATTTTTATGGGTCCCTCTTGTTTCTTACTGAGAATATTTTTACTTCTTTCTCGGGGATCCCTGGGTGAAGCATCTCGAGGTTTTGTTTTTCGGCTTTTATCTTTTTCCATCTTGATTTTACCTTCTGGGATTTTAGCCCCTTCTTCCCACAAATCAAGGTGCAACCCCTAAATGATTGGACAACCCAATGCCCAGACAAATGTAATGGGATGGATGAGTGGGAAGCAAGATGGAAAAGTGGTAATATGACGGGAGCGGACATGACTTTTCACAAACCCCCCCCTAATGGAAACTCAAACCTATGGGCACAGGCTTACTAGAGCATCATGTCATTCCCCCCAGACATGGTCAAGTGGACAAGTATAAGATCCAAGCATTTGTTAGAAACAAAAGGAGTTAAGTGCACATATTCAAAGGTTTTGAGGATCAGAGGGACACATACCATGATACCCAGACTCATTACCTCATGGAGCAAGAACCATCTCTGATACAGGACCAAGCCGAAGGTGATTGATGTTGTTGTTACTGACAAAGTGGAGGCGCTAAAAGGGAGAAAACATGGGCCCTCCAGGGCCATGCTCAAGTCAATCTGGCTCTTGGTACTCCATGTCTAGGACCTGTGGGCCTCAAGACATAATTTCCTAGTTATCCCTAAAAGTGGGGGATAACATTACCCATTGGGAGTACCTAGTTATTTTGGAATTTAATTAATTAATGGAAAATGAATGGGCTTGGAAAAAGGATGCATTGAAAATGAAGGTGCAGCACACCCTCTACAAAGGCACCCATAAATGAGACAATATGAACCCTTGTATGTCATAAACCCCATGCCAAAAATCCTTCCCCCGTCCACTTAATATCCTCCACATGACTTAGAGAGGGTCCACCTAGGAAACACTCCTTGACTTAAGGAATGAATCACCCAATAGGTCACCTTTCCAACCCTCCCATATCTAAACTTGGCAAATTGCATAAGGTCTTTGAGAACTTGTTTAATTTGATAAGGTAGTTTTGATGCACATTTTAGGTGGATTTTTTATTAAATGTGATATTACTTTCCATGATATATTTGAATTTAGATCCTTGGAGGGTGCACTTGTCTATCTTTGCAAGACCTTGTTTGATAGATGTTTTGAAGGAACAATCCCAACTTGGGCCTTCATTGGGGCAGAAATCCCACCAGTTGGATTCCATAGCCTAGACCTTGGGTCAAGACAAAGGATGAATATTGCCTTTGGAAGCAAAGGAAGACACCTTAGAGGACCTCACCTATCCCTTTCAATCCCAACAACTTGCCTTTGGGGGCTAAAACGTTGCATCTTGGGGCTTGATGCCTTGTTTGGTGATAGGGTTTGATTGTGATGATGTTGTTTTGATGGACACTTGGAACCTTTTGAGGAGGAGGATCCCTTGCATCATGAGGAGGAGCCAAGCACATGAAATGGAGGCCTTAGGAGGCCCAACGACTTCCTCTTTCTTGCTCAACGAATTGCTAATGTTCCAATATGTCACCCTAGAAGGGGTTGACGTCACACTTAGGGTTTCTTTTGTGCAAATTTTAAAGTTAAAATTTAAATTACTTTGTAAATGGGAAAAATAAAGGGGGATGTCCCCGTTATTTTGTGGTTTACCCTAACTAAATGTGGACAAACATTTTTTGGAGGTTTTGTATAAATAAGAATCAAATTCATTTCATTTTGATATAACTCTCTCATGTGAGAAGAGCTACATGGATGAAATTTTTTCCCCTCTTGGGAAATTTGCATCCCTCTCTCTCTCTTATGCTATGGTTTATACTTGTCTTGTGGAGAAAAGTGGTGTGCTACCCTTCTTGGAGGCTTTTTCTTGCATGTTGATGATATTTTCTTGGTAAACAAGGGTTTGTATAGCATTTCTCTTGAAATTGGTAAGAAAAATATGCATACTATTAGTTCTTGTTTCTTGTTTCATGGTTTTTCTTGTCTAGATCCTTGGAGGAATATAAAAGGGCTTATACCCTCCACCAAGTTATCATTGTTGTTGATTGGATAATATTATGCAAAGGTTGTTAGGAGGAGTAAAAGGGATTACACCCTCCTAGATTTACCTTGTTAGGGTTACTTGCTTAAGGGAGTAAAAGGGATTACACCCCTTGAGAAGTATTAGACCTAACCTAATACAAGAAGACTCCATAACCCATTTTGGCAAGGCACTAATCTAATTTTGTGTTGGTACACATCATTTTGAGAGATATTGAAATCGTTCAAGTTGGAAATTTTTTGTGGTGTCTTAAGCTTGCTAAAGCCACTAAGGTATCTTGATTGACCTAGTAGTTCTCTTGTTATAATCAACTAAAATCTACAGCCATTGGGGTTGCAGCAAAACACATTCAATTTATCATTTTAACTTGTTTTTCAACTGTGGAAATTACTTGTAAACTTGTAATTTTATTCTACTGCTCATTGTCTATCTTTTTTACTGTTTACTTGTCAATTTTCGTGGTTGGAATTTGTTGTTGTAGCAAATCTTTGCTACAAAAACTTATTTTTTACAATAATTCTTTGAAAACACTATATAACCACCCTCTTTTACCATCAAAGTTTGTGCTTGAATATTGGAAAGTCATCTATTGATTTAGTGTTTCAATGTCCAACAACTAATTGATAATTTTGATGGGTAAATCTACAGTAACTAGTTCTTATTCTTGTTTACTGCTGCAATATAGGAAAGAAAACTTCACTTGCTTGTCCACTTGATTTTGGGGTTTGTATCTCAATTATGTGTCTTGTCTCGAGCAAGTGTAACACTTTGGTGCAGGTACTCAAGCTTTTTGGCAACCATTCACCATCATCAAGACTCATTTCCAAGCCATCTTCCACTTCTTATCTTTACCTATAGGGGCATCACCTTCCATTACTCCAATTTAAACCACATTTCCCTCTAGGGTCACTCAGGATTCCCCCCTTATGTAGGATTTCTCCTTCACTAAAGCGAGGGGAGTACCTATCTAAGGTGACAGTGGGTAGGCATTCCCATAGTTCTCTCCATCTTGTGGATTGGGTCGAGCTTTCCCAACCTACAATTTGTGCAATAACATTTTGGCGTCGTTTTCGAGGAGGATTTTGAATCCTCTTTCATTCCCTAACAACATCTTGGCAAGATTTGATTCCAAATCCTTTACCCCTAGCTTTCCTAGTGAATCCACTTGAGGGAAGTTCCCTTTCTTATTCTCTTATTGATGAACTAAAGCTCATCTGGCAACTCCACCATCCCAGAATTCGTCTTGCCGAAAGACCCTCCCCCATGGAAGATTCAAACCTTCCAAAACTTACCAAAGAAAGCATTCATTCCATTCCCTCGTTGTCAAAAAATGTTTCCATGGTAACCTCCCACTTGCACCAATGGCTCATTCTTGGGGAAAATACCTCTATAAGCCTTTGAACATGGTTGCCATCAATGGATATCCCCATACCATTCCTAAAGAAATCAATAAATGGTTGCCAAAGTTCTCTAGAAACAATATAGTCACTACAGAACATCACTTGCATGTAATTGGTCAAAACATGGAGAAATAAGGAGTGGAACAAGAAGATGTTGCAATGAGGCTACTAGCAACATCCCTTACAGAAGATGCCCAGAGGTGGTTTGATAACTTACGAGATAATCATGTCACAACATATGAATATTTTGTTAAGCTATCCATAACAAGATGGTCATTGAAGAAACATAGTGGAATGTTAATGAATCATTTCAACCAGATAAAGAAAAAGGAGAACGAGACAATGAGTGAATTTGATACCAAATTTGACATATTGTATACCCAATCCCCCAGGATTTGGTCCCTACCACAGCAATTGTTCATCTTCTCTATTTCAATTCCTTTGAAGGGAAGTTTGGTTTCATCCTGAGGGATAAGAAACCTCGCACTTTGGCAGAAGCCAAAGAATACAGTGCAGAGATCGAGGAGAATATTCTTTGCTCCAAGTTCGATCATTTTCAATATCCTTGTGCTAGAGTAGAACTAATAACAAAGACAACTACAAGTAGTGCATCGGATCCAACTGCTCTCATAGCTCAAAATCTTGATCAGATGAATACTCGGTTTTCCCAGACTCAAAATCAGGTTATGAGTCGATTGACAAATTCAGTCTACTATGAGGTACCCATTCATCAGGAAAGAAGCCACGGGTTGGAAGAAAAAACCTCAACAAGAGGCAAAGACTCCTGACATGCTAAACCCTATCGGGATGGTGAACTTGGAGGAATTATCATGGTGTTCTCCTTCTCGGGAACCTCATTCGAAGGAAGAATGCCCAAGGTGAGAAGAAGACTCTCCTGATAGCATCAACTTCATAGATACAATCTTTTCCTTTCAGGATGGTGATGAGGACTCTACAGATATTACACAGGAACAACTTGATAAAGTTCGAAAAAGGGGAGCCATAGAAGGTTGGCTTAGAGTGCTTAATTAGTTGACTGAATATCAAAGGAAAGAATTAAAGAAGAGTGAGATCCCGACTTATGCAAGAAGGAATAAAATTCATATCTTGCCTCCAAATACTTCAGAGAAGAAAACCTTGTATTATCCAACAAAGCAAGCTTCAGTTTAGCCAAAGGAAACTGCTCCCCAAGCAATAAAGAGGGTGGCCCCACCAGCTCCACCTCCAATTCGAGAGTTTCTTCCAAAACCAACGTAGGCAGATGAATAGATTCAATTGAACATAGATGTCTCGACCATGGTTGGAAAAATGAATATGACAGTCCCAGTGACAGAAATGTGCAAGATCCCTTCCATAAGAAGAGAAGTATTTGTTGGGTATGTGTTATATTCTTTGCATGTGTGTGTGTGTGGGTGCGTTAGATACGACGACTGCGTCTGACGATCCCTTGACCTGTGGCTCTGCCGTGTGCGCCGGGCGCTTTCCTAGGGGGGTCCCAGGGGGGGG
>SNQJ01S0023171.1:0-17935 GCA_010110895.2 Picea sitchensis | reverse complement strand
GTGTATGAGCCATTGATTAATTTCTGTATTGCTTAAGAATATATATGCATTGCTTTACTTCGCAGGTTTAAAACTTACAGTATTGACCTTGTTGAAAGTGCCAAATGAGGAATAAGATCCCCCAATGATTTTAAACACCATGTACCATGGACAACAGATGGATACCAACCCTCCCTTTTACATATTTCTTGGTGTGAATGGTCTCCACTTGAAAAAATGCATGCTAGATTCTAGGACCTCAGAAAATATGATTTCCTTAAAGGTTATGAAGCATCTTCGCCTCAAGACAACTCGACCCTATGGAAATGTCTGTGGCATAGATTCCAAGAAGCTGAAGGTTTATGGTCTCATAGAAGACGTGGAAGTCTACTTGGAATATTTCCCTCACATTGGCCTTATCATGAACATAGTGGTGATTAATGTTCCAGACGCTTGAGGCATGCTCTTATCAAGGAGTTGGGCGGCCACCCTTGGTGGATTTCTCAGCATGGACCTCACTCATGCACACGTTCCTATGGGAGATGGTACTTTCGATATTCTCTATAACTAAGAGGTGTCTAGGAAACATGTATTGGATCGAAATGACCCTAATATAGTAGCGAGGATGATTTTGATGAGTTTCTAGATACTATTGAGTATGATCCACGAGATCTACCTTTTATTCAGGAGGATTGCATAGATACATTGCTTCCAAGAACCCATGAATATAAGGAGAAATTAGTGAAATTTCAAGGGAAATAACTAGGGTTCATCAAGATATTGAAAAAAGAAGAAGAAAAAGGGCACAAAGAACATGAGAAGGCTATTAAAGATGCAACCAACACAGAGCCACTTTCGTACCCCTACATTGATAATATACCTTGCATCAACTACAGTGAAGGAAGCCTTGCACTCATGTGGGATAAAAGGAAGGGAAAGCCCAAATGTGATCAAAAGAATAACAACTCTTGGCTTGGCCCTTACATCATCAAGAAGAAGTCTGAGAAAGAGAAGTACTACTTGTCATCCATCGATGGGAGAAAGATGCCATTACCAATGGATGGGTCTCTTCTTCGACCTTGTATTCAAGATAATTGACTTCTTCAGGGCCCAAGCCCCAGGTAAGTAAGTAGGTCATCTTGCTTTCTTACATTTGCATCTTGATTTCTCATAGTAGTTTAGATGCATTTCATTTCTGATTTTCATTTTGCTCTACTTACATTATTTATTTACATAGTTTCACTTTCATCATATTATATTAAAAATGCAAAATTTTATTTTCTAGATTAGTTATCAATTTTGATTTTTGATTATACGAACAAACGGTGAGTGATCCATCCTAGATTTTACGGTTTGATGTTTCGATATATGCACAGGTCTAACCAGGAGATGTTGAGGTTCCCATGCACTCTACGGTGAGTACATGTCCCCAAGTAGGAGCCAGATGTTATCCCCATTTTCTAGGGATAACTAAGGAGGTGATATCTTAAGGCCCTCAGGTTGCAGACATGGAGTACTGAGAGACAAATGATTGATAGCATCCACATGCACAAACAGAGACCCACTTCACCACCATACATCCTCGATTCATCACGATGACATTCACCACATCATCTTGCTTCTGGAAGACAATGAGTCTTTCTCCATGAGGTACAAGTCACGTATTGTGGTAAGTGTCACTTTAATGCTTGAGGCATTTGAATATGGTGCATTTAAAGCTGCTTTTGATTATAGAACGTATGCTTGGAAATTATTCTCTTTGCCATGTTTCACCTTGGTGGTTGACATTGTGCCCTAGTAAGTGGTCACCCTTGGGGATGGGTTTGCTACTGGGAGGTCCCCTTGGCGAATCATTGTGTCATTTCCGATCATACTTATCATTTTTCACACTTCATACTTTTCATCTCCTTATCTTTTGGGATTTTCTAGCGTACTAACCCAAGACGGGAATGTACCTCATTTCATGAGAAGAAGAGGTTGAAGGCCTAGAGGGAATGTAGTTGGAAAAAGATAAAAGCCAAACTATAACCTTCCAGATGTTCACCCAAAGAGGTCTTGAGAACAATGAAATGTTTCTCCTAAAAAAAATCAAAGACATACAAGAAACAATTTCATGTTATATAGACGTCCCATATGTCTAATTTTTCATTTGAGATATAAATTATTTGCATTGGTACACGTGATTTTGAGAGATATTGAAATTGTTCAAGTTGGAAATTTTCCGTGGTGTCTTAAGCTTGCTAAAGCCACTAAGGTGTCTTGATTGGCCTAGTAGTTCTATTTTTATAATCAACTAAAAGATACAGCCATTAGGGCTGCAGAAAAACACATTCAATTTCTCATTTTAACTTGTTTTTCAACCATGGAAATTACTTGTAAACTTGTGCTTTTATTCTACTGATCATTGTCTATCTTTTTTATTGTTTACTTGTCAATTTTTGTGGTTGGGATTTGTTGTTGTAGCAAATATTTTCTACAAACACTTGGTTGTTACAATAATTCTCTGAAAACACTATCTAACAACCATCTTTTACCATCAAAGTGTGTGCTTGAATATTGAAAAGTTATCTATTGATTTAGTGATTTATTGTCCAACAACTAATCGATAATTTTGATAGGTAAATCTGCAGTAACTAGCTCTTATTCTTGTTGATATATATTATTGTTTACTGCTGCAATATAGGACAGCAAGCTTCACTTGCTTTTCCACTTGATTTTTGGGCTTGTATCTCGATTATGTGTCTTGTCTCGGGTAGCTGTAACACTTTGGTGCAGGTACTCAAGTTTTTTGGAAACCAATCACCATCATCAAAACTCATTTCCAAGCCATCTTCCACTTCTTATCTTGACCTATAGGGGAATCACCTTCCATCACTCCACTTTTCGTCTCATTTCCCCCTAGGGTCACTCGGGATTCCCCCCTTGTGTAGGATTTATCCTTCACTAAAGTGAGGGGAGTACCTATCTAAGGTGATAGTGGGTAGGTATTCCCATAGTTCTTGTCATCTTATGGCTTGGCTTGGGATTTTCCCAACCTACAATGTGTGTGATAATACCTCCTTCTTATTCTTCTTGTTGGGACATTGGCTTGCATAGTGACCAGTCTTATGACATGCAAACCATTTCACTTTGTTCATGTCCTTCTTTCCATCTCCCCTTCATTTTTCTAAGCAAACCCCTGGAAATCCTTGTGCCAAAGTCTTCAGTGCCACTCTTTAGAGTCCCAGCTCTGATACCATGTTAAATTTTCCTATTACTCCGTCACTGAGATTAATGCCAATAATTACTAAACTCAGAAATTTACGTTGTTGATATAAATTTCATAATTATACAGTTAACCTACAGCTGAGTAATAAACCATAAAAATGACAGCGGAATCATAAACAACACAAACATTTGAACACAGATATTTATGGGCAATGTCCCTGGAAAAAACCTCAAAGGGAAAATCAGTAAGTGAGAGGATTGTATTGGCTTCAAAGGAAGAAAAAAAATTACAGCATCTAATTCAGAAATATCTTACAGCCTTGCAAAAGCAGTCTGTTTTTTCAACCCTCTTTTTTGTTGCTTTTTCAGCCCATCTTTTTCCGCCCTAAAAAATTGGGCATGCTTTTTCAGCCCCTCTTTTTCGTCCCTAAAAAATATGTCCTGTTTTTTCGGCCCCGAAAAATCGAACTTTCCTCCATCTGCAAAATCGCCCTCTTCCTCTCACTCAATGTGTCTCTCACATCCTCACACTCTCTGTGAGTCTCTCACATTGTGTATGTAACTCTCTTACCTCCTTGAGATGACTTAAATAACTTAAGTCACACTACATGAGCAAGACTCCCTCTTGCTCCTATGCACTCATTGTGTGACACAAGTACATGAGCAAGACTCCCTCTTGATCCTATGCACTCATTGTGTACCTCTCACTCTCCTTAGATCTGCTTTTATAACTTCTAAATACTAAAACCCTATCTCCAAAGTGATCAAGATCTGATCTTGATCTTTTTAGACCAACAGATGTGACTTAATCTCTCTTTGAGATGACTTAAGTCACTTTAGTCATTAAATCCAAGTCACTTTATTAAAATAGTTTACAAAGTTACTATCTAGAGGGTGTCAGTCAGACACTTTCGCATGCTAGGCACTGTCAATGTAGAAATAGCTACCCCAAAAGCTAACAGTTGTGACACCTTGGAGATTGTGCATAAGAATTGTTATGGGGGTGACCTAGTCTTGGAGTCTACACATACCACTTGAGGTAGTTATATTGCACATTTGATGGAGTTGGTGGNCAATGTAGAAATAGCTACCCCAAAAGCTAACAGTTGTGACACCTTGGAGATTGTGCATAAGAATTGTTATGGGGGTGACCTAGTCTTGGAGTCTACACATACCACTTGAGGTAGTTATATTGCACATTTGATGGAGTTGGTGGAGTGATTTTCCTTGGAGAGATTTATGGTGAACATTGGAAATGTTTTACTTGGTATATTTCCTATTATGAAGGTGCACTCCACCATGCATGGAAATTTGTACATGTGGCGTGTCCACTCTTATTTTATTATTATTTTGACTTGTCCTCTCAAATTAGTTGAGGGATAATGTGTGTTTTTGTTTTCCTAGAATAGATTTAAATTTTTAGGATATATACTATTACTTTATTAGAGGAGGTTTTCAGCTCTTCATTTATACAAGATGCACTCCTCCAATTGTAATAGTTGTTGGAAGTTTGTGGAGACACTTGAGGCTATAGATTTTAATCTTTGAAGGTACTTTTGGAGCTTGATTTTTGACGTATTTGGATCTATATTTCCTAACATGGAATGTGGTTATTTTGGTTTTTTCAAGCATATCAAGAGGTCTTTTAATGGAGTAACTTTATTCTTCACTTGGGAGAATTTATGTGTGAATTGTGTCCATCTAAATTCCTTATCTTTAAAAGAACGTCATTTTTCTTTATGTGAGGTGGTTGGAATTTACATGTCATGGTAGTAAGTATACCCTTTTGATGTATTGGAAAATCTTCCTTAATTAGGGCCTTGAAACCATTTTTTTCATTATAGGATAGCGATATAAGGTGTTGTAATGTATTCATTTTGATTTCAATTTGCCTTCACTGCATGAAAAAACGTTCATTAAAACATTACCTCATAGACCCCATTTTCCTAGTAGAATTCCAAGCACTAATCTCATTTTCCAACCACCTAAAAACTATAAAATCAATCCTTTTATTTTTGTTTTACAAATCTGGAAATTACAACTCAAATATCACAATCTAGAATTGCAGACAAGTATAAGGAAATCCACTAAAATCCACAATCTTCACTAGACTTATTTATGTTTAATAGATTTGAAATTTACTACAACATTTTCATATGAAAGATCATATCTAACCTAAGTCAAAGCACCTTTCCATTCCTAATCATTTGCTAGACTTAGATTGCCTCCGGGATTCCCCCTTGAGTTGGAAGAAACCCAACCTAAAGAGAGGAAAAGTGTTATTGTGGTGACAATGGATGTCTTTTCCAGGTTGCCCTTAGGTTTTCACCTTGTGATTTGGAGTTTTACACCTTGGGTGGGAGTTTGAGCAGTAACAGGGGGAATCTTTGAGATTTTGAGGCTAGACATTGGATGGATTGGAGATTGCTAGAACATCAAAATTCCTTATTGTCCTCTTCCAAGCTTACTATCGAAGATATTATAGCACTAGTTCCTTATGAAGAGCAGTGTAAGTGAATACAGATATGTAAGGCCCTCTACAATGGGATTAAGGTTGGAGATTCGAGAAGCAACTCCAAAGTATGACACCAAAAATATTTACTCTCTTCTACATTAGAAGCACCCTTTATCTCATGTTTAATGCTAAATGGATTTCTTTTTATCCAAAGGATTAGTGAATTTGTTGGTTGAACGACATTTGATTGCTCCACCTCAATTACAAGTTTCAGGTTTTTGCTTAGCTATTTGTTTACCAAGGGTTTCCATCCAAAGCCCGCCTTGATTAAAGTGGGTTGTTGGATGATCTTTGCCTCTATTGCAATCCCCAAAGACTTTGAAACACTTCTATGGGAGTGCAAGTTTGCTATAATTTGTTGGAAATATGTTTAGGAACGACATTCATTATGTTCTAAGGTCCGCTTCATTGGCAAGTAGCATTGTTTGGTGACTCTCAGTGCATAGTACTTTATCCCTTCGCATGCATTTGAGAGTGCCTTCATATCATTGTTTTGTTTACTATCCAAAAGCTACATTGCAAATATGTGTTTTTTGATAAGGTCAATTCGATCCAATATTTTTGTCCCTTTTGACAAGAAAATGTATGCATGCAATTATCTGCCAAAGGTTATCTCTTAATGAAGGATGCCAAAGAGTTAGATGTTCTAGCTTATTTTCATTTTATTTTTGTTTTAGTGGAATTTAATAAGAGGATATAAGACTCCATTGTATACACCCTAAGGATATAAGACTCCATTGTATATACCCTTTCACCTTTATTTTCTATGTTTGTAAATATCTCTTGTTAATATAAGATGCATTTTTCCAAAAAAAAAAAGATTGTTGTTATATAGAGGATTGTGTTGAATTCATAAAGTGGAAATGCCACTTCAATTGCAAAGACTTTAACATCAACGTGTGCAAGGCTTATGTTATAAAAAAAATGTCCTTCGCATAAAACTAAGCTTGTTGCTGCCTAATAAGACGCCATTTGGAGGAGCTCTAATTTTATCTATTATGTTCATTTTTGTTTTCCTTGTAATTTATTATCCAACCATGAGTTGTTAAAGGCTAATCTATATGCACAAACTTGTCATTGTGCTCTTTTTCACCCAAATTATCTAATGGTAAATTCATTTCCAACCTCCAACATGCTTGGTCATGAATTCAAAGATCAGTTTTCTTACCCTTGTTGTTAGGTTTTCTTTTTATTGCCATTCCAAACCTGCATATTAAATGTTGCAGAATTTAGTGCAAAACCTTCATTGTTTTGTTCCCCACAGTTATATCTCATTTATATCATTAAGAATCCTCGAATTCAACAAACATTCTCCCCAAATGTATGTTATTTTATAATGAAGGCAAGCTTTGTCGTCAATCCTCATCTATCCTTTCGCACACATCACTAAATTCTAGATGAATAGCTTTGATGTATCTATTAATACATTGGCATATGATACTAGTGTCTCAATTGGCACTACCAAGCAACTTCACACATAATATATATTATTTTTTCACTTATAAACATGTACCAATGCATATCCATCTTAACCCTAGATCTATCAAGTCTCGAGAGGGATCTAATCCCTCAAGATGCAAACCTTTTTTACAATACAAAAACATAAAACTTGGGAAAAGGTTTGCACCTAAAGAATTCAAGCCCTCCCAATACGTGATAGATCCAGGGTTAAGATGGATCTACACTGGTTTATATGTATCTATATGTGTGTGTGGATTTTTTATAATTACTATTATTTTATTTATAAAGAAAATGTGATTTAAACAAAATATTAATAAAATGTCAATGTAAATGGTACGGACGAGATGGACAAAGGTTACAATCTCTCTAGTACTACACTATAGAATATGCCTCGACGCAAAAAGTCAAATGAAGACATCCTTCCATGTATAAGATTGGACAACAAAATATATTGATGGTCACTTGAATCTGCACAAAGAAATAAACATAGATAAATGTTTTTTATCGAGGTATCAACAGAGGAGGAATTGCACATGGACTTCTATCAACTGAAGTAGACCAGCTTAGATCCATCTTAATTCCAAATCTATTAAGCACTAAGACAAATCAAAAAAAAATTGAGACACAATCTCTTGGTGTTTAAAAGATCCCGAGTTAAAATAGATCTAAACGGATGTTTGTGTGTGTGTATGTTAATGATGTAATATCATGTAGCTCAACGTTGACATTGTGGATTGATAGAAAATAGCAAGGAATGAGGTCAAATAGAATTGACTTAGTTTTCTCATATTATATTGGATCAACATATGTTGACATCAATGTTATGGATGGAAAAAGATGGGTGTCACAATCTCTTCAATATTGTGCTATAGAATGCACATCGCTTCTCTCAATGAACTCAAAAGATGGTAAACTCTTTCAAATGTGATACATTGGAACCTACGACAAAAAGGATGAAAATGCCATGAATAACAATGATTCACGAAGCTATGGATTCTCTATGTTATTCATTTTCGTGTGTAACGTTGTCTACAATGAACACAATGGTTAAGAAAATGACGGTGCACGGTGCAAGTGAACAACTACTTAAGACATCCAAAAGGAGATTTTATAAAAACTGTAATTTTATTTGTAAAAGTGGTTCCGTCAAGAGCAAGCAATATCTTGATTTTTCAAGCAATTCCAAAAAATAGCATGCAATTCTCATATCCTTGCATTTCCCACTCTTTGGTCTTGGAAAAAAATATAATAAATGTTATCGTGCAGGGAAGAAGTTTTCGGCAAGGTTTCTTGAGATATTAAATGAAAACATATGAGCATACAAGAAATAATATATACCTTCTACGCTAAGAAACCGGACACATCCTAAAGCTCCCCATGTCTTGTATCCTGCATGTCAGGCACATGACACGGTAGGACACATGTTTGACATGTGCCCTTTGTGTCAAACACATGCTCCAAAAACGAAACCTTGGGGATGTTAAAAACAATTTTTACTTCATCCAGGTGAAGGATAAAACTAGATTTTACTTCATCTTTTTCACTTCCACCTATAAGGTTCTTCAATTTATGATTTTAGTTTCTACCTTATTTGGGATTTGCCAATGGCAATCCTGATTCAATATCTATGTAATAGATTTTGATTTTAATAACATCAAATGACTCAACAAACAAAAATTATAGTTTAAGGTTCTAATTTCTAAACTTCTATTGTGGAATATTCTAATTTCTTGTGTTTAATCATCATTGATATAGTAACTAATTGTATCAATATTTTGTAAATGTTGTAAGTTCTAAAAAAAACTTGAATCTTTATCTCTATATATCATTTTTATATTTATAATTTATTAATTATATATAGCATGTACATGTCTCTTAGCTTCTAAGTTCTTATAAACCTTTAAAAGAAACTAAAGACTTAAACTTTCAGAAATTACTTCTCGTAGGAAAACCAGGAAAAGATAGGCAAAGCTTGTATTCATCCTCAATTTCAATACCGATATAAACATTTAAAATAAAAATCTAACAAAAAGTAAAACATTGCTCTCGATAGTTGGGAACAAACTCGTCTATGTTAATTAGATGGCACCACACATGCATACAGAAATGGTGCATGAATGTTATATCATAAACGAAGCCCAGCAGACAAAGGTGTCTGACGAAGTCTGCCATTTTGACATTGCGATTAGCATCCAGAATGCAAGAAAAGAAATCTAGATTGGTCCTGCTGAATACTTACACAAGCAACCGACGATACATCCCTTGTACAACATTGATTTATTGCTCTAATCGTAGATTTATTTACATATCAGCACTAAAAATCTTGTGCACTTAAAGTAGCCGGACTGAGAACAATTTGGTGATAGCCAGTTGAAATCTAAGATTTGAAATGGCCAGCATTCCATGGTGCATTCATGGAATTCATAGCATGACCATGTCCAGGAACTGGGGTGATCATATGAGGAGGCGGAGCTGCAGAAGTGACCATATGAGGAGCAGCCGCTGGGGTGACCATATGAGGAACAGCCGCTGGGGTGACCATATAAGGAGGAGCTGATCCTGGGGTGCTGAAATGAGCTTGTTCATTTCCATGTGATGCGCCAATTGTTTGACGAGCAATATTTGGAGTGTTCGTGTGAACATGATTTGCAGGTTCACTGGTTCCATTTGTATTCATTGCTGTGAAAGTTCGCTTCTTACTAGACCCGCTAGCATTTTCTTCATGTAAAGAAGCATGAGCATTGCCAGAAGATGTGACTGGTGACCCTCGCCCACTTAATCGGCGATAAACACGTTCAACTGTATCATCGATCTCTTTTCCCAACCCATCCTTTGCTAAAATCAAATCCCATACTGACTTTGAAGCCTTATCCAGCACAGGTGTTCTGCATTGAGAAACGATCATTAGGGTGCTGCATGCCCGCGAAGATTTGACTATAGCCTCAAAATCTTCAACCTGCCTATATTTTATATCTGCAACTAATGATCAGTGAGTAAATGCAATGCGAGTGATAAAAGCTAAGCACCACTAAAAGTCGAACCAAAGCCTGGCCACGGTCCTTGTTCCTTAATTGTAAAATAACAGATAGCCACGATATAGGGTATACAATGATAGCATTATGGAAATGATCGATGGAAAATAAGCCAACACACCAATACAGTAATACTCATGAAAATAAAAAGAGCCATGGCATCCTAAGCATACTCAAGCTCCCGGCGAAGGGCATCGAACAGTTCTCTTCTTGACTTATTCTCAGCACCAGGGGTATTAAGCACTTTGCTCTGCTCCACCATAGAGATTGTATTTTTTCTTAGCTCTTCCTGCATTTGAAAAACTCATCCACATCACTACACTATGCATCTGAATAGTCCAAGCAAATGTCCTCCCCAGAAATAATGCAAAGGTGACCACAAATAATGAAAAAGGAATAACAAAAAGTAACTAGAACTGGAAACTTAAAAGAATGCAAGATAAAGCATAGTACTCCAGAGAAAATGGTCCAGTTCTGAGACTTTGCTGCTTTTCTTGCCCAGTGAACACAGTTACATTCTTTGAATGATGTGAACCTAAGCTGTAACTATGTATAGAACAACCTTAATTTTTGCAGGGTAACTATAATCAGCTAGCATAGATCTAGATCTTAACCCCAGATCTATTAAGCACCAAGAAGGATCAAAACAAAAACCCAGGTGCAAACCTCTAGCCACTTAAAAGATTAGGGTCTAACATGGATCTATACTAGTTTATAAGACGTCTGCTCCTTTTTCCACATTAGGCATGGGATGTCTTTTATTTTATTTTATTTTATGTTATTAAAGTTTCACACGTAACATAACGTGACACACATGACATATCTCTTCCACCACAGCTGTAAAGCACCTTGTTTCTCTCAGTGCAATTATTGTTTGGGGTAGCACATGCCTGATTCGTTAATCTGCTTTGTAAGGTAACCATAGCTAGGTTAACTGTGGCTTAAGATAATGTCAAAGCCTATAAATGCTCCCATATTTGATGCAACAGCAACATGGGTTCCAATGAACAGTTTGCAATATTTATACCATGTAGCAATTTTATTCTTATGCTATCAATGAATCAATCATTATCGTTTGGTCACGTGGTTATGCTATGGTGTAGGACAGATCCACTCCCCTTGAAAAGTGAGATAGTTTTTGTGACAATTTGGGAGTTGGAAGACTTAATGCCTCACCTTCCACCTTTATGGAAGAAAGACATTCTGCTCTTCCATGTTTACTATTGATCTTTGTTAGTTGGCTTATTTAGCATAGTTTAATAAATTTTAAGTTGTACTTCAGTTTAATAAAATAAAGTGACTTAGGCCAATTAATTCACATGTTATAAGTGATGTTAAGTCGTAGTGATGTTAAGTGATGTTAAGACTAAATATTGAACACCTCCATCTCATTGGCGACTTGAGCGTCATTATAGAATGGCTGAACCACAGAGGAAAGCTCCAATCGGTTAATTTCCTGGCCTGGATGGACCGCATCAGAATTCTACAAAAACATTTCAAGGAACTCAACTTTACCCACACTTCACGAGAATTCAATAGAGAGGCTGATCTCCTCTCTAAGACTGCTCTTCAAAAAATTGCTGGCCAGATCGCTTTCAACCTTTGGCTGAATGGCCATGAGGGCCCCTCACAAGTGATCAACATCTTCTAAGTTTTCTTCTATTGGATTTTCACAAGCAGCTTCAGATATCACTTTCTTTTTTAACATTTTCTGGTACAGCCCCTGTGCCACACTCCTTACTCTACAGCACTCTCTCCTTCATTTCAGACCTGTTATTTTCTACATCTTCTTTACTTGTAACCCATCTCTTTCTCCATCAAATTGGACTCCCAATTGTTGGAGAAAGATTTACATGGCCAGTTCTAATACAACAGTGACGTTTTTCTTTATCCAGTGAAAGATGCTCTCTTCAGCAGCGTGAAAGCTCTGATACCATGTTAAGGTTTAGCTCTTATTAGGTTTCTTTTCAGTTTTACTATATAACCATAGCATAGATAGAATCACTTTGAGAGAAACACAATCACAAGATACACAGCATTTATCCTGGGAAACCCTCATGGGAAAGCCAGCAAAACTTCCTTAATATATAGATAGCCAATACAATGCCAGACAATAAACCAAACATAGAATGTATCCTCCACTAAGCAATGTGCCTCTCTCTCTTCCTTCTTCCGGCCAACTGGTAACTGCAACTTCCTTCAATGCTTGCACACTAGATGAGTGCGGCGAGTGTCGAGCAGATGAGGCATTGGCTTCCTTTATTTATACAAACTGGCAGAGTGCTGAAAAGGTGTTTCTTTGTTGGGCAGGGTCGACTTGTCTTATTAATGGTTAAAACCACTTTAATTAACACAGGGGCGACTTATCAATTTTCATATTATATTTAGAGTTTGACCAATCCATAAAAGGATATTTGGTCAAGGTACAATTCCTGACATGATCAATCATAAAAGGGGATTGATCTAATAGATAATAAATCAATAATAAATAGAATACTCTTTGCGGTTACAATATTTCAACATTGACCGGATGGCGAGATACATCAAAGAACCTATCAATTGCCTATATCTCGTAGCATACATATGGGAATTTGGTAGCTAAGCTCTTTCGGTTGACCATAAATGTAGACATGGGCTGGGTCCTCCACTCTGAAACCTGCTCAGATATGCAGCATACTTTACCAGGAAGATGTGACCCTCCTTCCATACTTCTATGCCCATAAAATAGTGCATCAATCTGATGTCTATCATCTCAAACTCTAATGCAAGTCCCGACACGGTCAACTATGATATGCTCTTCTCCCATGATGAACAAATCATCAACATACAGGTATGAGAATTAAGTATCCTCACCTCCCGAATGATGTAGTAGAGGTTGGGATCTACCTCACTCTTCTCAAACCCCATCACAGAAGCAAATAAGCATCAATACATGAATACCAAGCTCTTGGAGGTTGCTTGAATCCATACAAGACCTTCTCGAGAGAAGGCACACATGAGAAATCTCTCCATCACCTCAAACCCTGGTTGCTCAGTAACACATCCTCCCTCAATAAATCCATTGAATGCGGTCTTTACATCCATCGATGTATCCTCCAACCCATTTTTTTCGCTATAATACTCACGAATGGACGTGTATCTACTTAATTGGAGCAAATGTGTCATCATACTCAACTCCCTCTACCTAAGAGAACCTGGCACCACAATTACGGGCCTTGTGTTTCTCTATCTTGCCATTTGCAACATACTTGGTCTTGTACAACCATCCGGTTTGCCATGGAAGAAGGAAAGCTCTTAGGGCACATTATTTAAAGGAAGGGATAAGGTAGGCCAGTAGAGTTGAGGGAATCTTGAAAATTGGCATACCGAGGAAGCAAAGAGGAAGTACAATCCTTTCTAGGAAAAGTAAATTTCCTGAGAATTCATCCCAAACTTGGCAGAAAGTATAAAACATATCACCAACATGCTAAAAAGGAAATGAAATCAAATGGATTCAGCTAGAAAGTATTTTGAAGACATCAAAGTGGCATTGTGAGCTCCACAGCACTGACTAGTCCAATTTTTGAGAAAGATTTCATACTATTCTCTTTGGCTTTAAAACACACAATTGCAAGTGTGCTACTCCATAAAGATATTAAAATTTTGAGAAGCCCATAGCATACTACGGTAAGACATTGAGGGATGCTCCTTTGATATATGACATCATGGAACGAAGCGTAATGCTTTTGTCGAAGGCGTTGAAGGTCATGGTTTGCATCCTACGATAGCATATCACTACTTATGTTCCCGGTAGCTGTTAAAGACATCTTGACACAGCGATCACGAAGGAAGGGGAAAGTGGATAGCGGTACTGATAGAATATGACTTGGAGATTAAACCCACCAAAGTTGATCAAGGGCCAGGGGCTTGCTAGGCCCGATGGCACAAAAGCCAGCGCAAACTCTTGGGAATAAATTTCATTGCATATCTGTCAGAACTTGTAGTAGAGGAAGAAAGGGCGACTCCACAAATATATCAGAGGTTTCTTGACTCTACATGGTATGTAGATATCATCTTTGTGTTGAAAAATTTACAGGCTCCTCCTGAAATCTGATAAAACAAAAAACCCAATTCTCTTGAAGCTGGCAGCAAAATTTTGTATAGTAAATGAATTGTTATACTGGAAAGACCCAAGAGGAATTTTATTGAGTTTTTTGATAGAAGGAGAAGCAGAGAAAACCATCAAATAGTTCCATAAAGGTGGCTGTGGAGGTCATCATTATTGGAAGACAATTGTGCACAAAATTTTGAGAGCTGGTTTTATTGGCCTAGCATTTTTCTAGATGTGTATAAAGAAGTTTCAAAGTGCCATGAATGTCAAATCTTGGATGGAAAAGGAAAGTAGGTCTCTGAATTCGCTTATTTCGGTGGAAGCTCCTTTAGAGACGATTGGAGACCTGATTTTATGAGGAAATACACTTACACTCCTGACTCAGCATAAATGGATCAGCTGACTAATAGGTATTTCACCAAGTGGATTGAGAGGCGGTGCCACCGGACAAAGCCTGAGGATGATGTCGTCACTCGATTCTTAGAAGATAATATCACATCGGGGTTCAAATGCTCGATCAAGATTATAGCAGACAATGCAGTGACTTTCAAGTCTAAGAAATTGGAGAAATTCTGTAGTGATTACAACATTACCCTTGGTCATTTTACGTCATATTACCCTCAAGGAAATGGGTTGTTGAATCTTCAAATAAAAGTTTGGTTTGAATCATCAAAAGAAGAGAGAATAAAAAGGCATGGCACAAGCTCATCCGCCTTGTAGACGGGATATCCCAAAAAGATCAATGCCACATCTCCTTTCGGATCGTTTATGAATAGAAGCTGTACCCTCGTATTGGGATTACGATGTGGAAGTTGTTACGAGAACAGAGAACGAAGCGGGCGTAGTAGAAGAAAGAGATGATGACTCATCGGTACAACAAACGGAGAAAGGCCTTCCATAGCCCATTCTGTAGAACCAAGATCAAAGAGGATTTCGACAAACATACCAAGGTGGATGACTTGAACCAAGAGGTCAGCTTGGGATACTAGAAGCTTGAAGAAAAAGGAAAACATGGGAAATTTGATCACTTATGGGTTGGGCCGTTCAAAGAAGTACAACTTACAGTGGGAGCAATGCCTATTTGTTACAAAAAAAGTAATGGAGAAATCGATGGAGGAGGGCCTGTGAATGGAAGGTTCCTCAAGCATTACATTGTTTGAAAAATCATCACCCGCCATTCATTGTATATAATCGTTTACTTTTCTTTCTGATGTGAAAACTTAGAATAAGCGGCTATAGTTGAAGCAGGGGTGAGGCTGAAAAGGCATGTTGGGCAGATTTTAAATTAGTTGAATAAAAATCAATGGATTAGGATCACACTAAGGACCCGACCCAATGGGTAGGCATAGTCTTAGTTCTTTACTACCTCATTCCCGGAGGAATAGCATCCCAGTTAAAACCCTGTTATCATCATAAAAAATTCGGATCGAGGATCAGTCTCGGAGATTTAGCGAACGGCCACATCGCTATGGAAGTGTGATAATTTGGAGGATAAAGTCTTATATAGTAGCATATGGAAAAATATAGCAGGAGGCCTTGAAAGCGGGGATTATCTGGACGTCGATCTAAGTAACTGGATCAACTTGTTGAGAGGCATATCGAGGGCAAGCGTATGGAAGATAATTTCTCAAAAAGCTGAGGTCAGGCGCTCCACTATGGACGTTAGGTGGGCAGCGTAAAGCCAAACTGTCAGTAATGAATTGCCTAAGACCGCTTTCTCCAATCTCCGATATCGGAAGTTGCTGGGACACGATGTACCGTATATCTTAGAGTTGATCTTGATCAATGAATAAAACTTGTATCGACGATTGAAGTAACAAGAATATTAACGAAATGAGGGCGGGCCAAGAAAAACCATCATGGTTTAAATCATGAATGCATGGCGCCCTATGAGACACATCAGGGTGAAAAGAAGTCAACCCAAAACCGTTTTCTCCAACCCCCAATATCGAAAAAACACATATAAAAAGGAGGGACCATGGTCATTATTCTAAAATATTTCAAAGCACTTGAACATTTAAAAATTGGCGCAAAACCTCCATTCAAAATTAAAGCTCAAAAATGAACCAGTTTAGCACATTCTCCATCGACTTACAGGTATTTTTCATCATGTCCACAAAACCTGTCGTTTCATCCATAACAGAGAAAAACTTCACCTCTAGAGAAGAAGCCCTAACTGATAGGGACTCAGATGTATTTGACACAAAAATAAATGTCTCACCCATTTCCGTATCCAAATCCAATTTGTTAGACAATGTTGGAACACGCCTTACCTTTCTCGAAGCGGCTCAAGCCTCCACCACCCCTTCGATAAGTAGAAGTAGTCTTTTAGTTCCACAATTTGTAGGCTGATTGTGCCGGAGCGATATTCTGGAAAGAAGAGTCATTTGAATAAACTAGGGTTAAGAGGTTTGTCTTGAAATAGGCGATTACGTAACCCGACACCCTCGAGAATACGAGTCCTCCCCAGTGTTAGAGCCCTTCAGGAAGAAGATGATCCTGAATTTATGAAGAATGCCCACCGGTAAAAACCTTGTTTTACGCAAACCATTGTCAAACTGAACACCATTAGGAGAGTGCGTGGATTGCTGCCCGATTAGTAGCGTCATGGTCATCGAAGTCCGGTGGGCTTGTTCTCTGCTGAGTCAAATTCTAGGGTTGGATAATGACAAGTTTGTGGTAGAAGTCATGTTAGGTTTCTCTCTGCTGAGTCAAATTCTAGGGTTGGATAATGACAAGTTTGTGGTAGAAGTCATGTTAGGTTTCTTGTTGACCTTCTTTATGTCAGGGTCTGGTCAATCGATCCATGTCAATTTTGACAAATTCATAGCTGATAATATGCATCAACAGTTGGTAAACTTCAATTCATTGAGACACTTCATATACTACACGCACTTGCTGAGAATGTTCCTGGAAACTAACAGAACCGAATTTCTTGAGACTGCATTTATTTCGACAGAGTGTAAAAGAATCACCATGCTTATTTTCATCAATAAGATTATGTCCTGGGTGTACAGTCTTATTTTCGGTTCAAATTTGACAAGGGTTCCGGAAGAAATGAGAAGTTCTTTACAACCAAATTCAGAGAGCAAGGTAGGAGATTGGATGTTGTTCATACAATCTACTGTGATTTGGGTATATGGCTATCAGGAAGGACCTTCTCTTTTACCAGTCTTTTTGACTCCCAGAATCTTTGCTTTTGAGTTCATAAGACAAAGGATCATCTCAAAGACAGAGCATTTTCTGAAAGCACACAAGGCTTCTAACCTAAAATTTCCTTTCATAGTGGGGCCCTTTGTGGTAAAGAACAAGTCTTGTTTGCATCTGATCCAATCCAAACTCAGTGAATTCGGGTTCACACAGTTGCAAGGGAGGAAATATGATCCGCATCAGATCATATCAAAGAGGAGATTGGCGAGCAAACAAGGCCCCTATGAACATGAGCACGTTGAAAGATTCGATAAGCTAGCCAATCTGGAAACCTATGTAGATATGGAGGTCACTCTGCAGCATGATTAGACAAGACAAACAGAACCAGCCTCTCAGCAGAGCCCAGCACAGAAACCTTCTCCTAGGTTGGTTGTCAAAGCCCCTAAAATGAGTGTCTATAATAAGAGGAGCAGTTCAAAAGCCCTAGGTGCCAGTAGCCAG
>SNQJ01S0023170.1:93516-116020 GCA_010110895.2 Picea sitchensis | reverse complement strand
GCACTGCTTGCTCATCCTTCGGCGGCTCTTCAGGAAATCCAGCTTGTGCAACCTGGTGGATAACAAGCCCAAAGGCACTGATCTTAGACCTCCAACGTTGAAGTGAAAGTGATCAAACAACTCTCAAACTCTTTTCTAAATTGAAACCCTAACTAACTGCTAACCCTAAAGTTGTTGATGTCATACTTGAATATCTCATCTTTATGCAACAATGTCTTGTTTAAGAAGCAATTGAATGGTGATTTAGGCATTAATTGATGTTGTGTTGATTTGTTGCATTGAATGCCACGTCATTTCAGTATCTATTGAGGAAGTGATATTATTTGCATTGCTATATGGATAAACATTGATTTCGTCAATATTTATTGCCATAATTGCTTATTTAAATATCAGATAGTCTTTTGAAGTACTAACCCATTGAATTATAGCTTTCATATATTTGTTTGTTGTTGCTTTGTTCCGGGCAGGTGTTCTTCTTTGGGGCTTTACCATTATTGGCTCTTTAGCCGGGACTATCTGTTTTGGTGGTGACCTGTGAAGGGGGAACTTCACCTTTGTCCTTTTAACTTTTACCTCTTCAAAACTCCAGGTTACCGGGGATGTCTGCCCTGGGCCTAACCTCCCTAAAGAGAAAGAACCTCCCCATCGTGGTGACATTGGGTGGGATAGGTTCCTATTACGCCAGTTTGGCCTTCTATCTTATAGCCATTTGACCTAGCTACAAACTGTGCAATAACATTTTGGCGCCGTTGCCGGGGAACACTGAGTCAATTCTCCTCAAACGACAAATCTTTTTCGGTAAGCCTTGCCTCAGAGCCTTATCTTACAAGCTTACCTGGCGACTCCACTAGGGTGTTCTCCTTTTCTTTTGATAGTTTCAAGAAAACTGTCTTGCAACTCCACTGATGACGAAGCCAACGATGACTTCACAATGGGATTCTGGGAACTACAAGCCTTTAGACATGAGTGACATCCCGGGGTACCCTCAACAAATGCCCTTTGAATACATAAATTTGCTTCCTGGATTCTGTGGTGGTGATAGAGAAAGAGCTGACTATCACATGAGAAATTTCTGGAATTTCTTCCTATCCTACCCGGTCGATGATTATGCTGAAGACGTGGTCATGAAACTTTTCTCTGCAACGTTTTCTTACAATGCCAAAGAATGGTATGATAACCTCCCCGAGGCCAGCATCAAGACTATGGAGCAATTTGAGAAAATTTTTCTCAAGAGATGGGGTATCCAGTAGCAAGACATCCCATTACTATTACAAGAACTCGAGAGTATAAAGCAAGCTGAGGAAGAAACTGTCGGATACTTCCAGATTAGATTTGAGAACATACTTTATCAGATTCCTGAAAGTCATCATCCCGAGGAGAGATACTTGGTCCATCTCTTTACTAATGCACTTTTGGGGTTTCTAAGTTTTCCTCTTAATGAAAGAACCCCAAGGACGCTCGACGAAGCCTATTACATAGCTGCAGTGATTGAGGAGAAGAACTCCTCGCTTGATATAGGATGCCTCTTTACCTCAAGTACTGTCAATGGAGAGAATTTGTTTACCCTTGAGAGCTTCATCATTGATCTCCAAGAAGGAGGGGAGAAATTTGCAGATCGACGAGGGATTGCTGAAGAAATAGTTGAGGAGTCGGATGATGAAGTATCAGCCTATGCCCCTCCCTCTGATGAAGCAATCCAAGAGCCTGTTTCTCCTACACAACAAAAGGACGATGAGGTTAGTTGCTTTCCTTTTCAGGATTCCAATGATGTCTTTCTCCATGTTTCAAAAAATGAAGGAGAAATGGAAGCCTTGAACAAAATGAATATTCCTTGCTTTACAATCAAAGACAAAGAAGCAGTCCATGAGGATGAAAAAATAAGGCATGCTGAAAACACCAGAGTCTTCGAAGCCCCTGCACATGAAGAAACAGTAAGTTGCCCTCCTCCCCTAGTTTTTGATGATGCTTTACTTTATGATGAAGGAAATGAGGAGGAGGAGGATGACTTTTCAAATGTTTCGAACCCTGCATGCTATGACACAGATAGTGACATTGTTGATAACATTGATGAGTTCATACATGTTGGGAGACGTAGGTGGGATATAGTTGGTTATGACCTGGATCCCATCTATGACACTAAGAGTCATTTCCAAGTGTTGCCCTTGCATTTATCACAATAGATTACTCTTGATCAGTGGCAACAAGGAAATGAGATTTTTACCCGTATTCTTCAAACACCCAAGGATGATCTAGTACCTTGTTTTCATGACGATTTTCAGTCTTACCTTGAGGGTTTTGATGAGTACCCCTCTGAGCACTTGGATTGTCTTAGATTTTGATAGGAGTAAAAACATTGTTTGCCTAAAGAAGGATTCTCACGACCTTTTTCTCCAACAACCTGTTATTACTTTGTCGTGCTTTTCCATTAAAGGTGTAGTTGGGAAGTATATTTTTAATGTTGAGTTTCCTCTTAGGCAAACCCTAGACTCCAAGGGTTGGTTGGGTACTGCAAGTTTGAGTCAGTTATCCCAGTTTTTCGGACTTTCCCTTGATAGCTTGCCGGTCGTCTGCTAGATCTTTGTCAATCCCTTTCTTGACTTCAAAGCATGAGGATATCCTAGGTAGCCAATTTGCAGACCCTTTGAGTGGAGTTTTTATGAACTTAGCTTTTTTTCATGACTCTTTCTTGAAGTGGATTGAATAATTTCCCCAGAGATGGACTTGGCAGTATTTTGTCCCTCCCAACCACCTCCATGGGTTAGACTTTGAGATTTCCGATGATATGATATACATTCTAACTCATGACATTTTAATGTGATTTATCACTATTTTGGTTTATGATGAAGCACAAAGGCCCAGGTATCATGGGACATTCTTTGGATTAGCTGCAATTAGAACTTGACTACATGAGAACATCATTTGGGTAGAAATAAGGTAGGTGTTGCCCGTCCTAATACACACTTGCAAGCGTGAGCAAAGTCAGCTCACTTAGTGTGTCCTTGACACAATGCCTAGTTCTCGATCCCACAACATCACCTTGACTGGGGCCTCTTCCTTCTAGGCTTACTCTAGGGAAGCCAAAGGGAAGTGGGCCTAGTTACTAGATTGGATTAAGCGTTTATGTTCTAGGAGTTGGTTTTTAATTGGTTAAAAGGCTAAGGGGAAAACTAGCCTAAGATGCTAAGGCAGCAAATGCAAAGTACAAGTCTATCTATATGTCAATCAGCCCTTTCCCTAAGTCAACTAAGACCTAGTGCCTAAGGTTGGAGCAGTAGAGGTCAACTAAACAAAAGGTGTTTCAATTAAAAAAGTTTTACAAGTGAAACTACTTGAAACTACCCCAAACCAAAATTACAACTATTTTTAAAAGAATGAAAGATGTACAACAATTACACAAGATACAAAATACAAAGATACAGAAGATGTAAGTGGGATCAACACATGAGTCAAGCGTACCCCAATAGCACTTACTCTGTTGGTGGCTCATTGCTTTAACCATAAAAAACACTCAAGACTCAAGAGGTGATGCTTCCCCAAGTGGGATACTCAACCCCTTCTCGAATCACACCACAAAAACAATGAGCAAGATATGACAATGTTTAAACTCAATTCTCAATAAAGACTTGAAACATTAAAGACATCAACCATGTAGTTGCAATAAAGATGAAGAGCATGAAGTTATTATCAATGTGTGTTCCTAAGCATACATCTAAGTCCCCTAACACAACATGGATGATCTATGCAACTAAGTGGTGGGAGTTTCTTAAAAGTTGAGTTAATTTTATTTTCCCTCCCCTAAACTATGTTGGTGCTTAGAAGCACCTCCTCCTCCCTTGGCCAAATGACCTTGGAAGCTAGGGTAAGGCTAACAAGGCCTTACCCTAGTTTCACAGGTCAACCCAAAACAATAGTACTTCTTGGAGAGGACACATCCTGTGTGCTGTTAGACAGTCCCCTGCCTACACCTCTGTTGTTTTCTTCAAGCCCGTTTTAGATGGTGGTGATGGATGAATAAAGCTCCTAAGTTATGCGGATGTTGTGGTTTTAGGTGTGTTGGTAAAAGTTTTCAGTGTTTTTAGGTACTTAAAATTTTACTTTTTAGCGCGAAACCGAATTGAAAATGATGGAAAAAGAATGTGTTTGCAAGATGTAAATCAAATGACCATAATCACATATAAACATGAATAGAAAGTTGCAAGATATGTACCATTCATTTACTCAACCACTCCACATAGCTTGAAGGAAGGAATAAATTAAAGGCAAGAACAACTTGCCACTTATAACAGAAAACTTGCTTGAAAAGGTAAAGTTATGAATGTGAATGTTTAGCCAACAAAGCAAGATAACATGAAGATGAAATTATTGGCAGAAATGTAAAAGAAATTTGAAAATGTGGTGTTTTGGACCATGAGATAAGATAACATGAATGAAAGAAAAGCTTACAAGATAACCATCATTGACACATCATCCCATTCATCATTATTAGCATGTAATTGCAAAAAAGAAAAGGGCAAGAACAACATACAATAATAACAGAATAAGACTTTGAGATTAACCATTCATCAACACATATTGTATGTTAAATCCATGTAAAAAATAGATGTGCTTGAGTAAATTTAGCAGATGTGAGAGATCTATTATCCTAAAACCATGAAAAGATCACATGTGTTATATAGAGCAAAACTTAGAAAATGAATGAGATGAATAACTTAAAGAGGAGATTGGTTGTACCACTTAAGCATAACTTAAATCATTTATCCATGAGACATTAGAAGCATGTAAAGGGAAACAACTTAAAAGATAAAAACAAGATTATTGTGATGACTATTCTAGACTATATTGAGACCATGAGAGCATATAATCATCAAAACAAGTAAGTTTCCCTTTAGCCTAGCGATTTTGGGGATTGCTCTCCCAAGGTGCAAGCACATTAACTTATCAAAATGAAAACTTGAAAACCACTTACTGTGAATGGCGAAGGTGGAAGCAAGCCTACCATTTTTGGCCAAGGAGGGTTGTTTAAACAAATAATAAATTATTAAAATGAAAGGCCACACTACCTTGTCTTATGGACCACCAAGAGGGACCAACAACTAAATAAAAAATAACTTATAAGCACAAACTAGGCAATATCTATTAGTTTACAATGATACAAGAAAGAATCAATGAAATAAAAGAAAACATGAATTTACACAAGGAAAGGTAAGAAAATAGTTACCCAATAAGAATGGTTCTTGGGGAAGTCTTGAGAAGTGATTTGGGCAGCGTTCCCCTTGTTGCTGGTAAGAACTTGCAAAACGACAACAAAAGCTTGCTGGAAATCTTTTATAAAACACACACAAAGTCAAGAAATTTTTGTTTTACCACGGAAAATTTTCATGAAAAATCCAAGTTGAAATATAAATTTGTGACCAATCTAAGACAAGTTAGCTACAGAAAATGGTATGAAACGACAACAATATATCAGATCCAAATCAAAAGGAAGAAGTTTATGCAAGCTTTGGCTGGAAACTTCTCTAAAGTCTCTTTCAACCAACTCTTGTGAGAAAAATCTGCACACTAAAACAAGATGTGAGTCAAAACAGCATAATATGATGATATAGGAATAGCAAAATGAACTAATTCACATTTTTAACTAATCAACATATATAGATCAACAACATTAATGTCTAATGATCTACCCAAACAAACTAATTTTCTCAAGATACTAGCTACAAACCCACAAAATGTAAAGGAACAAAATCACCTCATATGCAATGGACAAATCTGACTAGTCTAGATTAATCCAAAATCCTCCAAAGCTTTATTATTGAACCCAAATGGGGAGCCTTGAAGCAACTAATTGCTCCAATGCTCTCCCAAGAGAGAAATGAGTGAAATGTGAGGTGGCAAGAGCAAGATGGGTGAGACAAAAATTCAATAGCATAACTTTGCTTCGAAGAATGGTGAGTTGGGAGTGAGGAGAGGGATCTATTTATACTTGGAGAGACAAACCTACCTCTCTTGGATCAATGCCAAAGTGTCCACCACAAGCATAAGAGTAGATCTCAAGGCTAGGGCACACTATCTAGAGGTTTTGAAAGTTAGATCTAGGGTGTAGACAAAAGTAGGAGGTGTTGGGATCAAGCAAAGGAATTATTAAGGAGGCCAACAAGTTGATGCAAAGGAAGGTAAGAGGTCTCAAATAATTTAAAAAAAATCATTTGTGGAGTTTCTAGAAGAGGGGGCGTAACTCCTCTTGGAGGGCAAAAGATTGAAAATGAGAGAAATGGAGAGGAATTAATGAGAAAAAAAGAGAGAGATCATCCTAGGAGGTGATGTGGGGGTCAAAGGAGTCATAACTCATGAGGGCCCCAAATAAGTCACAACAGCCTCCACCAAAGAAAAACGTCAAACCCCCTAGGGGCCATGATTTTGAGTGTGAGAAGGTGGGTAGAGGGGTTAGAATAGGTTGGAAAAGGTTGGGAGGGTTAGGTAAAGTCTAATCTTGCTCTTTTCCACCTTCAAACTCACCCCATTACTCTTTTTACAAAAATTACAAAAATGACTTAACAATTAAAATTAGCATTTTGGTGACTTTGACTCGGGTGGACAAATGCATAGCAAACTTTGTTCGACTGAGCTGAAGCTTGGTCTGTGGGTGTAGGGGGTGTTATTCCATTTCTTTTTGAGCACAAATACCTATCAAAAAACCCAAAGACCAAGTTTCAATATTTGCTCAAAGAGCAATTTAATTAATTAAATAATTAAAATTTCAACCTTAGGAAAATTAATTAATTTTAATTAATTAAAAAGAACCTATCTAAACTCGACAAAATTCCATGAAACTTTCTACTGCTTGTATGCGGCATGGTCATTTACATCATTCTAGAACAATAGCTACAAAGGATGAGATCATTAGAGCGTCGTTCACCACTTTGGAGGATTTATTGCATGTGTGAGGGAAAACTCATGGGAAATCAACCCGGCTAAAAAGCCCAGTTGACTGCTGAGGATAAAAACCATCGGTGAAAAGAACTCCCCCAATGAAAAAATCCCAGTGCGACTAACTATGATCCATGGACTTATTACATTATTAACCCAGGGGGGTCACTTGAAATTCGTTTACAAAATTTTGTCTTGGGCATAAAATACCCAAGTAGAACGATATTGTCTTTGACATACTTGCATATGATGATGCATATCTTCATGGCACATGGAGTTGACCACCGTTGCTAAATGGAAGGTCCAGCAGTAGGTACTTTGCTTTACATTTACATATTGATTGTCTGCTTAGGTCTATATATATACATCTATATGTATCTTTGGGGTGGCATTACGCCCATTTTATTACTAATGCCCCTGCTCGAGGTTTGAGGTAGAGTGCGGGGTTATGCAGGAGAATCTTGAGGTTCTCCAGCTCGGTGAGCACATGTCCTCGAGTTGGAGCAGATGTTATCCACGATTTTTAGGGATAACCGGGGAATCATGTCAAGAGGCCCACGGGTCCTAGACACGGAGTACCAAGAACATGATTATTTGTGACATGGCCTGGAGACTACATCCTTTTCTTCTTCCATGACTTTATCTTGTTAGTAGCGTGACATCCATCCTGTCGGCTTAGTCTTGTATAAGGCGAGGTTTTGCTCCATGAGGTAATTAGTCGATGTATCATGGTTTGTGTCACTTTTGATCACTAAAAAAACCTTTAAATATATGCATCGATTCCTTTAATCTCTAACAACCGCTTGGATACTACATTAGCCCATGAAGCCGTATAGGGTGTGAGGTATCCTAAGCACATGCCCATAGGTTTGGGTTTGCCACTGTGGGGATTTTTTGAAAATCCATTGTCCGCTCCATCATAGCACCACTATTTCATCTTATCTCCCGCTCACTGTCCCATTCCCCTTGTCCGGAAATTGGGTTGACTTTGTTTGTAGAGTTACCTTACTTCGTGGGAAGAAGGGCTAAAGGCCCAGGGGGTTAAAGTAGTTGGTAAAAGATAAAAAGCCTAGAAATAAAACCTCGAGATGCCATGCAGGGATCCCAGAAGGCAATAAAAAACCTCTGATAGAAACAAGAGGGACCCGGAAAATACAAACAAGACCTAGTCAAGGCGATAGGGGTCTCATCACGAATACGACCTATTAGGTTCATTGGTACCTATGATGTGAGCATTGCCACCATCGAGATTACCTGCCTTCAGGGGTATTGTTAACTGGTGCATGGCCAAGGGAAAGTCTCATCACGAGCCAATATACTCATCTGGCCAAGAAAGTACTTGTGGGTAACACTATCGCTCACGGTCACCATGCCAAAGCGGTGTCCTACAGTAGTATGAATAAAAAGAAAAAGAAGAAGAAAAACAAATAAAAGAAAAAGAAAATAAAAGAATAAAAGAAGGCAGAGCGGGCTTGGAAAATTGCATCCATGGCAGTCCACCTTTCGCCTTCTACAAAGGCACCCTGAGATAACATCATCCATCCATGGCTCTCACTTCACCCACATGTCTGGACATCCCTAGCCCTTGCCTCACTTACATGGCTTGAATGAAACTTTCTGAAACTTCCCTTTTCTTGTGGATACTAGCCCAATAGGACATCTTGTCCTTTTCTCTAGTCTTGAATTGGCGGTTTTGTAATGTCTTTGAGCTATTGTAGATGTGGCAGGGGAGTTCTGCTTATGCATATGACTTGATAATATTGATGATGAGATTTGATTAACATTGCTATGATCCGGTGGCCCGATGAGCCCATGGAGGCGTAGCTTTTGATATGGGGATCATGCTTGTGACCGAACACCATTTGGACGGTACACATGGGGAGATGATGAGTTGGTTCTCCATGGGGCTAAAGAGCCCACCGGATGGATGCTTTGAACCCCATCGGGGGCAAAGGCGGACAATGGTTGATCGGGGTTTTACCGAAGAAGAAGAGGACATTCATGAGAGGCACTTTTGAGCAGACCTAGAGTTGAGCCACTTCGGTGGAAAATGTTTCACTGGATGGCCCAAGACGTCACCTAGGAGCTCATGGCGTCCTGTAGTGTGGCGGTTTAGCGAAGGCGATTGTACGTGTGGCATGATTGAGGCCTAGAGAGAGATAGCGTTTTGTCCTTTAGTCTTTACATTTTTTTCCTAAAAGGGGGCTAACGTTTCCCTTAGTGGGGCTTGGCGTCTTGCTTTCTGAGTTAGGGTTTTAAATTGAACATTTTAATGTAAAACAATATTGCTGATATTTTTTGGCCTTGTCGGCCATTTTATGACCTAAATTTAATTAAGGTCATTGATACGGTGTATATTGAGGAGTTTTAGCCTCATTTATCATAACATCACTCACTCATTAGTGAGGTCTGATTTAGCGCCCTACTTAGGTATTCTTGCTGGTTTAGTGAGGCACACTTGTTGAAGGAAGGCGTTTCTTGGCATTTTATGGTTTTTTCTCTTGAAGGAAGGTGTTACAACTAGGGTTTGCATAGTTATTTCTTAAAGAATTGTAAATGTTTTCACATAAAACTTCTTGATTGAATGCTTGTAGTCTTATTTTCTTACATGTATTTATAATTTCTTTGAATCAAAACCCTAGGTGGCAAACACACAAGTGGTCCTTGTCTCATGTCCCCTAAAGAGAAATTTTCAGCCATTTGAAGAAGGAAGGAAGAGCCTAATACCAGCTACACTCTCATTTCTTCTTCTCCCTAAAGCAACCATTACTTTCGGAAGTCAAGAAGGAGGAGACGTCCAGGGCCTAGGTTATCTACACCTAGGGCCATTTTCTTCTAGGGTTTAGTGATATAGCCTTGTTATAGCAACACTTTCCCTCACTACACTCTCTTGTCTTGGTTATCTTTCATGCTAGCAGCTTTTGCCAAGTTAACCTAAGGAGGAGGAGAGCCACGAGGCCTTGCTTTAGCAACAACTGGGTAGTACCTCTCTCCCTAGGGTTGATGCGGGAAGCCACGCCGTAGGCCTCCGGACCTCTTCCCTCTGATCCTTTGCCATCCTCCCAGCCCCAGCCCACTTCGTCCTCGCTAAATTGTCCATTAGCCGAGGCGATCTTGGACCTCGTTGAATTGAAAGTGATCAAACAACTCTCAAACTCTTTTCCAAATTGAAACCCTAACTAGCGCTAAACCTAAGTTGTTGGCGTCATACTTGAATATCTCATCTTTATGCAACAACGTCTTGTTTAGAAGCAATTGAATGGTGATTTAGGCATTAATTGATGTTGTGTTGATTTTTTACATTGAATGCCAAGTTTTTTTTAGCATCTATTGAGAAGTGATATTATTTGCATTGCTATATGGATAAACATTGATTTGATCAATATTTATTTCCATAATTGCTTATTTAAATATCGGATAGTCTTATGAAATTGCTAACCCATTGAATTATAGCTTGTATATTGGTTCCCATTTACCTTTCTTAAAGGCGGGTTGTTCTTCTTTGGGGCTTCATTTCATTATTGGATGTTTAGCGAGACTATCTCTGTTTTGGTGGTGACTTTGTGAAGGAACTTCGCCTTTGTCCTTTTAATAGCTTGCCTCTTCAAAACTCGGAGTTCTGAGGGGCGTCTCCCACAGGCCTAACCTCCCCTAAATAGAAAGAACCATCTCGTTGTGGTGACATTGGGTGGGATAGGTTCTATTCGCGGTTGGCCTTCTATCTTAATAGCGAACGACCTAGCTTCACAAGCTGATGCGGATAACAGTCCGAAATTACGAAGAGATTAACGACATCTTTGGAGTGCTGGGGTCCATAGAATACACCCATAGAGCGAAATTTGAGAGAACAGCTGGTCGACGCCGTCAGGAGTTGATTGATGCCACACTGTAAAAACAAATTATTGGATCATTGATATACCTAACAAACACCAGACCAGACATTTGTTTCATCGTGAACACGAGTCGGTTCACGGGTAGAACCCGGGCCTGATGTTCACCCTGAGTGAACACAAAACTTGTGATGAGGTACTTTAAAGGTATAATAGATTGTGGTCTACGGCTATGATGGAGACCATGATTTCTGATGAGTGGATATCTTGATGCAAATTGGTAGGAAGTGTTTACGGCGGGAAAAACGCCGGGATATTGAACTTCCGATTTGGGATCGATATGATCTCTGCATTGGCGAGTGAAATGATGGCGACATGCAAGCCTGTGAGCGGAAATACATTGGCATGTTGCGCTGAACATTCCTCATCAGTGAAAGTTGGCGGCAGGATCCTGTTGGCTAGAGAGATGGAAGGCAACCCGATCCTATGGTAAGCCGGTACGCATAAAGATGGCGAGAGAATCTTGTTCACGATAGGTGAAACGCAGAGATCGGATATCATTACATCCATGACATAGTACAGAGAGGAGACTTAAATCTCCAATACATTAGCACGGATGAACGGTTGTTGATGTGTTGACCAACCTCTATCTTGTGTAAAGTTTGAGCACTTCGAGATAAGCTCAATATAGTCCAAGGTTGTACTTCCTCGAAAGGAGTAGTTAACGTGATGAGACATCCTCTTGGCTGCGACCGGATGGATTGTGGCAGTAAAGAAATATGATGTGATATGACTAACACTGAACTTCAATTTTGGATAGTTGTGGCGTAAAAGCCAGTCCTGAGTATCACTTCCGACCTATTGGTTGGCGACGCCATGGGGGCCAATTACCTTAACTTCAACGATGGTTTGGCGATGTAAAACACGAATGATATGATGTGAATCTTTGTGCTTCGGTTGGGTTGCATTTGTGGCGTAAAAAAACCCGATCTAGTATCCACTTCCGACGTGGATTTGTGACATAAAGCGGGGCGAGTACCGCTGCTTCCGACTGATGATTTGTGGCAGTAAAGCAAGATGATGAGATGAACTAACTTGAGCTTCGGTTGGATAAATTGTGGCAGTAAGCCAGTCTGGTAATATTTCTTCCGACACGATGGTTGTGGCGTAAAAGCGGGACTAGCATCTTGCTTTTGTGGGTTTGATTAACCAAAAGCAAGATGATGAGAGCCGGAACTAGCACTAAGCTTCGGTGGATAGGCGGCGTAAAAAGCCAATCTAATATCACCTTCCGGCACGATGGTTGTGGTAGTAAGCGGGACCAACATCTTGCTTCCAGCAGCAGTAAAACAAGATGATGAGATGAGACTAGTATTGTGATTCCATCTTAATTGTTTTGTGGTGTGCCAGCTTAATTTTTTTGTGATGATGTGCTAGCCTCGTCTTGTGATGATGATGATGATGTCAGTTTTATACTAATACATATTGATGCGGATGATGATTGCATTCCTTTAAGAATGGCGATCTTTGCGATGAAAACTTCCGATGATTTGTCCTTGATCGGTGTTCCAAGATGAGAATATTGATGATATTTGTCCCTCTCACCATTGATGCCAATGATGATAAGGCCTCTCTCACCATGGTATGAAGAATACCCTTCTTGTTAGGGGAGTGTTAAAATAATGTAAGTGCAAAGTGCTCTTATTGTGAATTATATTATTCATTGGATGAATCCCAATTGTGGATTAATCAAGTCATTATATAAAGGATCAAATGCAGCACAACGGATTGGTCAAAAGATAAAGTGTAATAGGCAGAATAAAGAAGTTGGCCCCCAAAATATCAAAAGAGGCCCCGAAACATAATAAAGGTGGATATAACCACCGGTTGGAAGAAGTCGATGCGATGAAGAGACGCGCGTTGGGTCGCCGAAAATAGGAGGCTAAGCCTCACTTAGACACCACCTCCTTGCTCATTTGAGAGACAAGTTTGAGTTCACCAGTTGGGAGAAGAGAGTGCATGCAGGAGAGGATCTTAAGCGTAACTACTGAAGCTTGAGTTATCTGCGGCATTGTGACGAATGTCTATGATAAGGAAGTTTTTTTTGCTTGGTTTTCTTCCCCTGGAGGTTTCCCAGGATAAATCTTTATGTCTCCTTTGTGATTGTATGTTGGTGATCTTGTGTTTATGCTATTATTTATCTATTGAAATGCAAAAGCCTATGGCCGTAAACTAAACATTAACATTTACCACTTTAAGTAAGTTTGGGGGAAAATTTGCTGAAAATTTCTATAGAAGCATTCTTATTTGTTATTACAATATATGTCACCAAGCCTTCTTGTAGAAAAACAAGGTAATCTCTCAAATTGTTGGTGGGTGCCAGGTGCCATTTGCTGGGTTTTCTTCCCCTAGAGGGTTTCCCAGGATAAATGCTGTGTCTCTTGTGATTGTGTATTTCTCAGTGATCTTGTGTTATGCTATTGTTATCTATTGAAATGCAAAGAACTATAATAATGGCTTAAACATTAACATTTACCACTTTAAGTAAGTTTGGGGGAAAATTTGCTGAAAATTTCTATAGAAGCATTCTTATTTGTTATTACAATATATGTCACCAAGCCTTCTTGTAGAAAAACAAGGTAATCTCTCAAATTGTTGGTGGGTGCCAGGTGCCATCTGTGAATAGGTTATGTGTTCAATGCCCTGCAGTTGTCATCTGCAAACATAATGTTAATATCACACAGTGGCGTGCTAGGAGCAAGCACAGAGTACCATGGTGCAGTCACTTTGATAGCTTTTCTTAGAAATGTTATTCACAATCTGTATCCTCTGTGCAAGTACTGGAACCTTAATTGTTGTGTAGTATGGTTTATCTCGGTTCCTATAGAATATGCTTTAAATTGTCACAAAGTGGAATAGTACAATAGGCTTTCCTTCCTGTCAATTAAAGGCCTGCTTCCTGTCAGTTAGAGCATCTTAGAGAGTAGGTTGTACAATTTTTAGAATCAGGATGAGTCTCAGAAGCAATCACCAAAAAACACTTTTATGATTTGGTTTGCAACTTTGCCCAAATGGAAGACAATCATGTAAAAGCCTTTACACACATAAAGGAGTCTGCAACAGTGAACTAGCTCGGCATAGCTCTGATACCAATCTGTAATAGCATGTATAATAAATTAATAATGCAATTCTACACTGGATTATATGATAGACGTATTAGATTCATGTAATTTTTTTTTGGTAAGGGTAAATGCTTTTTTAGATCTGTGGGAAGCTGTGAACCCCAACTTTGCATTATTGTGGTAAAGCCCACTTTAACATGGGGGCCATCAAACATGGCCAACTCGTACATATGATCAGGGCTCTATGCCCTTGTGGTTTGAATTTGGATCATTATCGGGGCAACACTCCATCTCAACCACTGGACAACAACATGGTGGACTTATTTGAATCATACAATCTAGTTAATGCACTCTAAAAGATAGAAGTCTAAAGATGATCTGAGCACAATAATAACTCATTTATGATCATAAAAGAAAATACGTATTAGCTTGGTGGGCTAGCTCGAGTAGTTGAGTGTAATGTCCCCCTCCTCTTGATAGAGGCTTGGAGAGACTTAGTAGTCTAGATGTCCCCACTAGACTATAGTCTCATGAGAAAATGGGGATTAGGAGGTGTCAAAGTAATCACTTGAAGAATAAGGTTATATTAGTAAAGTGACTTTGGGAAAAAGGGAAATTAAGTGAAATGGCAATATGAGGAAAAGTGAAGAAAAGAACCTTAGGAGTTAATCAAACAACTTAAGTGGAAATTAGATCCAGGAGTATAAAAGAAAAAGAGGGCGCCTCACTCCAGATTCTGGTCATTTTCATATTTGCATCTTGAGCTCTTGAGCTTAGACATTTTGAGGGTTTTGGGAGAACAAACCCTAGAGATCAGCAAGGAGGTGAAAGATCCCTCCATTCTTGATCCAAGCTTGGCCAAGGAGGTGAAAGATTCCTCCCTCACCATTCTACTCAGTTATAGGTTGTTTATACAATGTAGAAGAAGGAAAAGTGCGTAGTCTATGAGTTTTCCAGCAGGAGGGCGCATTGCTTGAAGAGGTTGAGTTCGATCTGAAGAGGAGAAAGAAGATTTGAGGGGAAACTTCACTTGGTAAGATTTGTGAGGGCCAAAGCGCCTTTTCTAGCTCATTCTTGGAGGGTTTTCTTAGTCCATTGTTTTATTGGGAGTTTGGCACGATTTCTTCTAAAGGAGGGCGCATTGTCTAGAGTGGATCTAGATCATTGGAGGGTAAAATCATTCTCTAAAGCAGGGGAAGCTTATCAAAGGTATATGCCATCTCCAAATCTACTATTCTACAGTGTTTCTTTGTGGATTGGGGCCTGGAACAGAGGAGGCCGAAATATCAAGAAGCCATATAACCAGGAAAGTGCGCAACTCAGCTAGTTTGGGGAGATAGAGTCTTAGAAGGGAAAGAAATTGATCTTGTTCCCGTGCACTTGCATCTATTGGGCCTTTGGAGGCTTGCTTCTTCACTTCTTGAGCATCCTGGAAATATCTTCATTCTGGCTTCTATATTCTATCTATGTTATTCCAGATTTGCAGATCTATTGTATGGAGATCTTCTTATTATCTAAATAAAGGTTAGATCTGCAGTTGTTGCTCAATCTATTGTGTTGTCTCTATTGTCTCTGGTTATTGTATGTGTTGTTGTATTGTCTTCATCATTTATATGCTGTTAAACTCCATCAAACCCTTCTAGCGCAAATCTGGAAGGCAACTTGCAAAATAGTGAAGAAAAATCAAACACAAAAATCAGAAAAACACCTAATCCCTAGCCAAATCAGCTTGGGAACATTACAGTGGTATCAGAGCATAAATCCTCCCATCTTGTGGGGATTAACACATACAAAAATTCAAAGGTATATAAATGGGAAGGCGTGGAAGACATGCGGAGGAACCTGAAGCAGAAATGGAGGAATCAGGGGATGACAATGAGCCACAAGATCTAGTAGGCATAGCTAAAGATCTGAAAAATTCCATAGACAACAATCAGTTTTCCCTTCAACATCATTGACAAGAAACACATGAGATTATGCGCAGAGGACAGGGTGAGCTTAAGGAGGCTCTGGAAAGAATGGCAGTCAGCCATGAGAAGATTGCACTTCTCCTCATGCAGATGAATCATGGTAAAGATGGTCCAAATAACAATGGGAACATGGAGGCTAGTGGATCACAAGGGGGAACTAGACATCACACTGAGACCAATCATCAGTTACACACTGAGGGACATAGCTTATTTGGGGGAGCACTTTCCAGGGTGCCAACCAACAACAGAGCTACACCTAGACCCTATATGCCCACTTTCCTTGAAGCCCAACAACAGGATAATTATTTTCCAGAGGTAGAAGATAACTTTGAGGAGTATGCAAGGGAGTATGTAGCATTGAGCACAGGATTTAGGAGGCAGGTCACTTTAGATCATTACTGTGGTATTAAATACAGGGGCAGACCAAGGAGCTATAATAGGGGCAGTAATGAATTAGAGCGTAGGACAGGCAAGATGGAGATTCCTACATTTGACGAGTCATCTAGAACTAATGCCCAGGCTTGGGTGCAGAAGTTGGATGCCTACTTGCAGCTTAACCCCATGAAGGATTACAGGATTGCCCAAGGCTCAGAGCAAGGATTGCATCTTTGTGGTAGTGGACCGATTAACTAAGTCTGCTCATTTCTTTTCCATTTCCATGGATTACAGTGCATCACAGGTGGCCGAATTGTTCTTTAGGGAGATCTTCAGGTTGCATGGGTTATCCAAAACCATTGTGAGTGACAGGGACAGTAGGTTTATGAGCACCTTTTGGCAGGAATTATTTAGGTTGGTGGGTACAACATTAACTCCCAACACTATTTATCACCCCTAAACAGATGGCCAAACAGAGATAGTCAACAAGTGGTTGGAGGGGTACCTCAGGAATTATGTGTCAGGTCAACAGAAAGCATGGGTTAAGTAGCTACATTTGGGTGAGTATTGCTACAACACCACTTACCACATGTCCATTGGTATGTCTCCTTTTCGAGCTTTGTACAGTGATGACCCCCTCACTTTTGTGGAGATTGTATTTGGAGATAGTAGAGCACCCATGGTACAGGATTGGATCCAAATGAGCCAGGATATACTTAGAGAGCTCAAGGATCATTTGCACATGGCACAAAATCAACAGAAAGTACAGGCAGATAAACACAGGGTGGAGCGTACTTTTGAGGTCGGGGACCTTGTTTATTTGAGGCTCCATCCGTATAGGAAAGAATCCATAAAGAAGAATGGCACTGAAAATCTCAAACCTCACTTCCATGGGCCATACAGGGTGAAGAGAAAGTGGGAACAGTTGCATATGAGCTTGAGCTACCCCCAGAAAGAAAAATACATAATGTTTTTCATGTGTCGTGTTTAAAAAGGGAAATAGGACAACACATCATTGCTAATGAGGGACTACCTCCAGTAGATGAGGAAGGACAATTGATCTTGATACCTGAGGATGTGTTGGAGGTGAGAGATAAGAGATTGAGGAATAGAAACATCAAGGAGTACTTAGTTAAATGTGTAGAAACAGGGAAAAATAACAGAAGAATATACCTTTAAAATTCTGTTTAGCTAGATCAACAAGTAAACATTAGATCTAAATAAAATTTCTGAACAGAAGTACATAGTAGATCTGAAAACAACAAGTAGATCTAAAGCAATAAATTATTTCTGAGTATGCAAACTAATAGATCTGATTATAACAGTCATAGATCTAGATCAATAAATATTTATTAGCATACCCATTAGTAGATCTGAACCAAACAATTATTCCTAAGTATGCAAGCTAGTAGATCTGAGATCTAGAACATTTAAATCTTTCTGAGCATACCAATTAGTAAATCTGAGTTTAAACAAATAAATCTAACTGATAATAAAGAATCTGAACTTTACCTCTGGTGCAATGAAGGAAAGAGCTAGACACACAAGTGAGATGTATTCCTCTGAGTTATGCTCAGATCTAGTCTTGGGCTCTTAGATCAACCACTAGGGGTTAGATCTCAGTCATAGAGAATATGAGAATGAATTGCCACTGTAGAAAACCTCAAAGAAAAGACAAGAAACCCCAGACTGATATCATGATCAATAAACCCTTGTCTCAGTCACACACATAGAGGAATCAGCCTGAAGAAAAGTGTGACAGCAAAAGAAGTTCCAGATCTGTCCAAGAAGGTAGACGACTGCCTACTGTAAGGGGATAGCAACTTAGCATGAAGGCCACAACCCTCATAGGTTCTAGATCTGCTCAAAGAATGGGACGACAGCCTTTAGAAGAGGGTCCGTCACTTAGAAGAGGGTCAACTGCTTGAAGGTTGGCATAGTGAAGGGTGGCAACAGCTTAGAATAGGGCATAACAAATGAAGGATGGATCTGGCAGTAGCTAGCAACTTAGAAGAGAGACAACCCTCAACACAACATCTAGTCAAACCCTCAACGCAATCACTTTCCAGTACCCAGAATGAAACCGAACTGAACAGTCAAGGGAGGCCACAACACTTAGAAAGAAATCTTAGAGCAATCCGCCACATAGCATAGGAGAGTGAGTGAGTGTATAGAAAAGTGAGGGAAAGGGTTTCTATTTATAGTTTTAGGCTAGGGCTTAGAGTAATAAAAATATAATTAATATAATGACATATTAATTAATATAAATATCAATTTAATAAGTCACATTTAAATATTAATTAATATTTCTATTTTAATCTTATTAAGCCCTAAAAACAAAAATACAAACCCCACTCAAACCCAAAATCAAAAACCAAAGGATGAAGAACAAACAAGGGGCTAGGAGAGGGCAAAGGGGTTTTCTTTGTGGCAACACACGTCCATATGATTCTCAAGGTGACCAATTAACTTTATCATCATTGCATAAGGGTTACATCACACAATGTGGTCATGCCCATCTTCATGGTCTCTCCCAGGTCCTATGGACCATCTTGGGAGAGAGGAAGAGGATCAGACACCAACACATCTTGGTATTACACCAAGATCTACCTGGTCAAAGACCAGGTTGCCCCAGAACACATCTAGGGTCTTACCCACCAAGGTACAAGACCAAGGATCAACCCATGCTTTAGGCATGGGTACCCTGGAACACATCCAGGGGCCCTAGACACTTCTAGGGACTTATATCAACCACCAAGGAACACATCCAAGGATCAATCCAATCTCAGGGTGAGGATTACCTGTAACATATCCAGGGGCCTTAGAATACATCTAGGGTCTTTACTGCTTGGTCCTAGACCAAGAACCCTAGTCATCTACTGGGGGCCCATACAAGGGTCTTTCTGCTTGGTCCCAGACCAAGAACCCCAGTTATCTACTGGGGGCCCTTACAAGGGTTTTTTTCCATGGCTCTAACTGCTTGGTCCCAGACCAAGAACCCTAGGAGTGCACTGGGGGCCCTAGTCCACAACTAGGGTCTTATGCCATCCTCTAGGAGAATGGCTCTTGCAGCTACATTAAATTCAACAAAATGGAAGGATTTTCCCATAGAGGATGCTACTTGGGAGAGTGAATAGGTTCTACAAAAAGCAGGATCAGAGTTGCTTGTGGGCAAGCAATTTCCAGTAGGGGAGATTGTAATGTCCCCCTCCTCTTGATAGAGGCTTGGAGAGACTTAATATTCTAGATGTCCCCACTAGACTATAGTCTCATGAGAAAATGGGGACTAGGAGGCGCCAAAGTAATCACTTGAAGAATAAGGTTATATTATTAAAGTGTTTCCCTTTGGGAAAAAGGGAAATTAAGTGAAATGGCAATATGAGGAAAAGTGAAGAAAAGAACCTTAGGAGTTAATCAAACAACTTAAGTGGAAATTAGATCCAGGGGTATAAAAGAAAAAGGAGGGCGCCTCACTTCAGATTCTGGTCATTTTCATATTTGCATCTTGAGCTCTTGAGCTTAGATGTTTTGAGGGTTTTGGGAGAACAAACCCTAGATATCAGCAAGGAGGTGAAAGATCCCTCCATTCCTGATCCAAGCTTGTTCAAGGAGGTGAAAGATTCCTCCCTCACCATTCTACTCAGTTATAGGTTGTTTATATAATGTAGAAGAAGAAGTGCACAGTCTATGAGTTTTCCAGCAGGAGGGCGCATTGCTTGAAGAGGTTGAGTTCGATCTGAAGAGGAGAAAGAAGATTCGAGGGGAAACTTCACTTGGTAAGATTTGTGAGGGTTTTCTCAGTCCATTGTTTTATTGGGAGCATGGCATGATTTCTTCTGAAGGAGGGCGCATTGTCTAGAGTGGATCTAGATCATTGGAGGGTAAAATCATTCTCTACAGCAGGGGAAGCTTATCAAAGGTGTATTCCATCTCCAAATCTACTATTCTACATTGTTTCTTTGTGGATTGGGGCCTAGAACAGAGGAGGCCGAAATATCAAGAAGCAATCCAGCCAGGAAAGTGTGCAACTCAGCCAGTTTGGGGAGATAGAGTCTCAGAAGGGAAAGAAATTGATCTTTTTCCCTTCCACTTGCAACTATTGGGCCTTTGGAGGCTTGCTTCTTCACTTCTTGAGCATCCTAGGAGATATCTTCATTACAACTTCTATATTCTATCTATGTTATTCCAGATCTGGAGATCTATTGTATGGAGATCTTCTTATTATCTAAATAAAGTTCAGATATGAAGCTGTTTCTCAATCTATTGTGTTGTCTCTATTGTCTCTGGTTATTGTATGTATTGTTGTATTGTCTTCATCATTTATATGCTGTTAAACTCCATCAAAGCCTTCTGGCGCAAATCTGGAAGGCAACCTGCAAAACAGAAGAAAAATCAAACATAAAATCAGAAAAACACCTAAGTCCCTAGCCAAATTAACTTGGGAACATTACATTGAGTGCTTTGAGCTTCATGTAGAATGTCTCAGATTCAATCCCCTGCTTTGGCTGCCTTTGTGGCATGCCTCACTCAGTGTCCCTACTGGGTCAGGTGCCATAATCAACGCCGATGGGTTTACATTGAGTACCATTTGGAAATGCGGGGATGTGCCCAGGGGTTTCCCTACGAGGTTTTCTTTGCAAAAAAATAAAATATATGTCAACAGACCAGGTAGGTCCTTCGTCTCCGACTTATTTGCTTATTGGGAAGAGCTGTGAAACATATTGCCCACGACCATAGATTTACCTCCCAGCAATAGGCATTCCTACACTATGAATGGCACCCATGAGTTAATGTAGTGATACAACAAGGAGCTGCAACACAAGAGCAATTTGCTCACTATTACAAAGTGCAACTTTCATGAATCATAATTATGGGTTCCTTCATTCTTATTTCATAATTATGTAGTTGAAAATTGAGATAATTAAGTTTGCTTTCTAACACGTATTCCATGAACCATAACTTGTCCTGAGATAGCACATTATGTTTAAAGTTAAAAATTGGATTGGGATATTTCATTCTGGAACCTGAAATACAACCTACAGGCTGAAATGTTTTGGCATCGTGAATATGTTTTAGCCCTATTACCCCTCATGTTGCACGAGGCTTGCACTTGTGATTTTCATCCCAAGACTAGTGAGTTTTTGTCACAAGGATCAAGCTTGCAGGATGGCATTGCTATATGTTTTGATGGATAGGGGTGCATTTGTGTTTTGGCTTAGAGATGATGCTATCTTGTGGTGGATTTGGTGCTATGATGGTTGCTAGTAAGTGTGGGATGAGATGCTCTGGTGTGCTATCGGTGGTTTAATTGATGAGAGCATGTGCCTAATGGTTAAAACTCTTGATGATGTGGTGCATCCTCATTCTTTGGTATTGTTGGCATGTTTGGGTTGTTTTGGCTTAGCAATAATTTAACACTTAGTGCATTTCATGGAGTGGGAACCCATCAACTTAGGGTCTCCATAAGTCTCAAGTGTTAATAATTTGCTCCTTGGTATGATGGTTATATTAAGGGTTCTTCACCATGGTTTGATTATGATTAAGATGGAGCACCCTAGCACTTTGGATGCCAAATTTCCTATGTTTTTTCACTTTTGGATATCATTCTTTTTGAGGGTGCCTAGCATACTTCTCGTTCACATTCTTTAGATATTTCAGTTGTTATTTCTTGATGTGATGAGGTTTGAAGCCTCCTAGTTAGAACACCCTAGGAGATATGAGGGAATTGCACACATGAACCACTTTGTTATGATGTGTCTAACACCCCTTGATGGAGCGCTAGCCTCACATTTTTATGGTGATTTGACCACTTGAAGGCTTATTGAGGTAGCCCCCTACCTCTCTTGCATGATTTCACACTTGGACAGGGGTTGTTTTGACATATACTATGTTTTTCCTTGGATATTTTATGGCTTGAAGAAGATGGCACACCTTCCTAGGGCACATTTTCTTTTATGCATGTTGTCGTCCTAATACACACTTGCAAACGTGAGCAAAGTCCAACTCACTTAGTGTGTCCTTGGAGGCACAATGCCTAGGTTCACAGTCCATACTGTCACCTTGATTGGAACCTCTTCCTTCTAGGCTTACTCCTAGGGAAGCCAAGGGGGGTAGACCCTAGTTACTAGATCTGATTTAACGTTTATGTTCTAGGAGTTGGTTTTAATTTGTTAAAAGGCTTTTGGGAAAGCTAGCCTAAGATGCTAAGGCAGCAAATGCAAAGTGCAAGTTTATCTAGATGACAATCAACCCTTTCCCTAAGTCAACTATGACTAGTGCCTAA